>JAAAKG020172210.1:0-27269 GCA_010014905.2 Druon quercuslanigerum
GGGACGCAACGGGATTACCCAGGCGTCAGGGGCTGTAACGGTCTCAACCCAGAACATTAATAATAATAATAATAATATGTTATTTCGATTTTAATTGAAAAATTTAATATATATCAAATTATAATTAAAAATATTCTTCTAAAAACTGGAGATAATAAATTAAAATTGATTATTTATTATAAGAACATTTTATAGTAGAAACTATCATTAAAACCAATGCTTAGTTAAATAATTAATTTTGAGCTGTAACCTAAAGTTAAAAAATTTGAAAGCACTACTTAAAATTGTATACATTCAAAAAATTGGCAGCTGAAAATTAATGAACTTTACACCTTAATTGTTCAACGGCTTTGCTGAAAAGTAATTGTTATGTTGACGATTTATTATTTTAGTTGAAAACTCATCTCTTTGATTGAAATGCTGTTTTTACAATTTTCAAATTAATTCTTTTAACTAAAAATAATTCTTTTTTGGTATAGACACCTTACCATTTTAGTTGGACATTTTCTATACAGAAAATTTTAGTGCTGTCAGAATCAAAAGAGTAAAAAAAGACGGACTCCACAGTTTCAGAGAGAAATATTATAAAATTGTGCAAAAGTGATTCTGCTTCTAGCATTTACTCCTTTCATTTCCTAATTGAAATTTCACCAGACTTTCTGTATCCAGGAAATATTATTTATATGGCAACCCTGTTTATGTTCCTCTCCATACTTTATAATAGAGCGCAATAAACATTTAATAATCAAAAGTGCAATTTTTGCAATATTTTGCCAGAGTTTTGGCAATTATGGCAAATATGTAGGATTCTTACAGAATTCTACATAGTTTGATCTACAATGAATGGTAAAATTAGGATATTTTGCCGCTATGAATATAAAATATATAATTTTATATTTTCTAAAAGGATTGACTCAAATTCGTTTTTTTCTCATTAATTGAAATAAAATTTAAAACAGGAGAACATCAATATTTAACTATTCAGCATTTGGTTATTAGTTCTGAAATAAAGAAAATTTATTTAAATACCTAGGTACCGATCCACGTAACAAGAAAATATCAGTAATGACAACTGGCGGTAAATTCAGGAACTAAAAATCCGGTTGTCCGTAGAATTTTCCCTGGTTTATTTTACTCTGATTCCGGTAAAAACTTGCCTAATTAAATAAATAATTCTACGTTCTTCAATTGATATCATGCTCATTATTACATTCCGAATGGATTTATGTTTATTTTTGACAATGCAAGAAAAAAATTTAATTTATTCATTATTTTGCGAATGTTTTGGTCGAAACTATTTGGAGGAAGTTACTGTTTCACCTCAATTAACTTCAGTGATGGCTTTTAAAATAAAAAATAAACCATATCTAACTTTCTATTCTTTATGGATAGTTGTTACTTCTTTCTACTGGTAGAGCCCTATAAGTAATATTACTTTTTAATAAGTCTGAGCCTCATTTTCTGATATCTTGATAAAACAGTTACGCATATTTCTTAAAAGGATACGAAAGTAATAAGGGTGGTGTAAAGGCCAAAAACACGCAAGCAAAATTGTCTTTGAAATATTTCATCCATATTTTTAAGTCACCCCAGGACTTTTCTTCTGAGTAGTTACATAAACAACTGTTGAATAAGTCAAAGAGTGGCTATACAGGGTTTTTTTGTACTTTCAAGAAACTAAATTAGCGACAAATTATTTTCAGTGATGCCTGTTCTCATGTTTTAGTCATACTTATTAGTTTTACTTAAATGATTTGTTTTCACACTACAACAAAAATTGACATTTTTTCTTCAATTTATAAAAAATTTGGAAATTGATTTTTAAGTCAAATGGAAGAAAATAGGGAAATAATACAAACAAAAATATTTTTCAATTTACCACACTAGTATACATGGTTCTAAATTTATGAGATGCTTCAGTATCCCCCCCCCCCCCCGCATGACGTCGCTGTAGTCACAATTTCCCGTTTTTCCTTGGATCAAAAGGAAATAATATATATTCTCTTATCCTCTTTTAATCAACTTTTACCGTTGAGGCAACTTCATAATCTTTATTGTGAGTAGCAGATCATTGGTAATAAAGTAAATACTGAATGACTTTGTTTCTTCGCATAGTGGTCAATTTAAGGAAATAGAATTTTAGCCAGAACGTTGAATATTCTTCTGTCACTCTATTCAATTGGAAAAAAGTAGAGTCGGCTTTCATGAATCTGTCACTGAAAAATCTTGTATTATAAGAACATGCTATGTGTGTACATGAAGTTCTAAATGCTTAATTGAAATAAATATTTTCCCCAATATTTCATTCGTAAAAATACTGTTCGAAAGAAAAGTCACAATATATGAATTAATATAAGTCAACAAACATTTTCGTTAGTTTGAAAAATGTTGTGAAACGTAGATCACGGGGGGTAACTAGACAGAAATCTAATATCTTTTCTGACGAGAATGTAAAACTCAGACAAACCTATTTTTTGGTTGAAAAATTCTATTAATTAAATGATAGTCTACGGGTTACAACCCCCCACCCCAGGGGGCCCTCTCGGCTTTTGTCAAATGTCCACGTTTTAAGACCTTCTTAAACCAAAAACTAGATTTTCGCTAATGTGTCTCATTTGTGTGTGTGTGCGTGTTGTATGTTTTTAGATTTTTAGTCTGCTACCAGGATACCCTTTTTGATTTGAAGATAAATTAATTTAGATTACGAAAAAATTCGTAAATGGCTTTCTGCTTTACCTCTTCCTTCGATGTATAGGTTCCACCTCCTTTAATTCGGATTCCAGTTTTCACGTAATTAAATTTTCTGCCGTATAATTCCAAAAATTCAATTAATAATACTCCTAAGTTCGCATTTGAACTGTGTGCATCTTGTCTGGGATGTAGCTGAAACGAGACACAAAGAGATTTTAATGGCACATCGTAAATGAAAGACTTTTACATAAATTGGTACTTCTTTATAAAAAATATTTTAATTTTTGTAGTTCAATTTGTGGAATAATAACTATAACTCCTTCTTTATTTATAATGGGTCCCTTAAGGGCTTACAAGACTTCCATTGCTCACAATACTTCCGCCTGCATATTTTATCAAATCTTATCCTCACTATTTACAATTATTTAAAACTATTTACAGAAAACCTTATATCTAGATCCTTATTTCTATTTTTTACCATAGCGCAATTTGGTGCGTGTTAGCGAACAAGTGAACGAGCGATTAAAAGCGAGAATGAGAGAGAGAGAGAGAGAGAGCGCGAGCGAACCAAACCGCATCTTATTCTACTTATCCTATTACATAATCATTACTTACAATTTTTTACGCTTCTGATTTAAGCGACTTCCGTTTTCTTTTTCTTTTACTTCCCTTGTACGTCCATTTTGCCATTTTTCACGTGCATTCTTTCTCTTTCGCCCCTCGAGTCCCTCTAACTCCTTTATCCACTCTTCCCACCATGCATCCTTCCCTAGAATATTTACAAAATTCTCTTGCTACTTTTCTTTACCTTCCATTTCTCTCCTAGATCCTTCCCACACATGCTCCCATGTTTCTTCTTCCCATTCGCAGATTCTGCACTTTCTGTTCTCTTTCTTTTCCCAAATACATTCCTTCCCTTATCTCGTTTCCCAATCTAAATCTTGCTATTCTGGCCCACCTCCTCTCTACCCCTTCCCTTTTCTAAATACTTTCTTAAATACCACTCATTTCATTTTTATTCCTCAATCATCCCTCATCTTTCTATTAATTCTTTTCCTCTTCTTTTTTTTCTAATTCTTGGTTGAAAACGAAGTTAGATCAGGTAAGAAATGCATATATTAGTACTCATACCGGGTACCCAAACCAACCTTGATTTTATTGCGGTCGTCATAAATTGTCCACTTATGGAACATTAAGCCAATGTTCAACTGAAATTTGTGAATTTTGGTCACTTTCTCTTTCTTTAAATGTAAATTCCAAGTTTAAATAATTTGCTTGTTTGTTAATCTATTTTCCATGGTTCCTATTTTACCACGGCCTTCATTAAAGTAACAGGAATAAAAAACAAAACAAATAAAAAGTTTGTTTCTTAATACTCAAAAATTTCGCTATCAGTGCGTGCCTTTTCAGAAAATCTAAACGCCTTTATTCTCAAATAATGAAGTTACCGCCTTAAGGACATGTGGCGCACTCAGCTCCCTATATTACCGACCTCACTTTTTCAGTTCACTGAATATTTTTCTTGAACTTAAGAACTTTTTTTGTAAAATAAAATATCGGACTGAAACTTTGGAAAATGTATCAGAACACCATAAAGTACGTTTATGTACTTCATTTGATCAGGAATTTCGATGAAACTATTTTCAAAGAAATTAACTGAAATCATTTTTTGACATGAACTCGAAATTTTTTTTTAGAGGATCCCGATCGATGTGTAGATTAAAAGTCCCGAGGAGCATTAAGTCCAGAACATTCGAGTTTTCGAGATATAGACGTTCGATGTTAAGGTTTTTATGTATCTCCCAGCAGAATAAGGCTGCAATGCTGATAATATGTATAATATACATACATATATAAACATATATGACGAATTGCTAGAATGCTACGATGCGAGTGTAACCCCCTGAACGAGAGAATTATATGGCACGACTGCATGCTCTGTGGTGCGAGAAACACCCAGAGCCATCGTACTTTTCGCGTCAACGTCTGCGAAACCATGCCGAAGTACTCCAAAAAAGGGGCTATGTAAAGGGAGCGCCTACTCTACCAGGGCCAGAACAAACCGGCAGCAGCCACCCGATAGAGGACGAGCGATATTTGATGATCCGCAGAGACACCAACACGCAGGTTTCTCCCAAGCCTAAAGATCTGGCTGAAATAGATGAAGAGCTTCGTGTACAATTTTCCGAAGAATCCGACCTCTGGACTATCAGTTGTTGTGTGTATAATGCAGCGAGAGCTTTCGCCGATGCGAACCGTAAGACAAAACCAACGGTTGATCATAAGGCCGAAAGAAGAATGCATCAACCCGCCATAAAGATAGTCTGGGCAAGACAGTACGCGTCTCGTATTCAGTGCGTGATTGACTATATAACATCTGGCAGGAATTTTGCCGCCAAGGTTCGAAAGTTCACGCGCGAACTCCGGATCCGTTATCACATACGTAATAAATGAAAGGTGCTGACCATCAGGCAGCATATTGTTGAAAGAATGCGGATACTATCTGAGAAAACAAACAGTTTCTCTCTGACCCATCTCGACTCTTCCAAAACCCTCCAGTTGCTGTCGACCACCCACCCTAACCATAGGAGGTCGAAGTCTTTTGGAGAGAAGTCTACGTAGTGCAACATAGACTTGACGAAGACGCAGAGAACATAAAATGCTTCAAGGAGCTGTGTGATGTCCTCATAACAAAACTATTCCGCTCCAGGACCAGATGGTATCAACACCATCTGCTGGAAGAAGTTTCCTTCAACCCACCACCATCTGACCCGTATTTTCACGTCATATTTTAAGTCGGAAGAGTCAATTCCGGAGTGGTTGGTGGAAGGGCGCACAGTACTCCTGTCGAAAATGGGCAACGTAGCTGAACCAAAAATTACAGGCCAATCACTTGTCTGAACACACTGTAAAAGATATTCACAGCTATCTTAAATGATAGGATTGTTCGCGTAATTGGACCTGTGTGGCAAAACATTTTTGAACATGCGGCTCAAAGAAAGGCGTAGCAGGATGTGAGGAAGAACCTGCTTATCGATAGATGTGTCTGCAAAGATGCAGCATCCTATCAGCGCGACCTATCGATGGCCTGGATTGATTACCGGAAAGCTTTCGATTCGACCTCCCATACACTTAACATCTGTCTTTTGAAAAGCTTAAAGGCCCATCCACAAATCGTGAGGTGTATAGAGAGATTTATGCCACTTTGAAAAACAAGATTTACTATGTCATCTGGAAAAAATCGTGTAACAACTAACAAGGTCACTTTCGCCATTCCCAGGGGGACTTTTTCGGCAAACCTGCAAATCAAAAGCACAAGGTCACCCATGTATTTCACATGGATGATCTTTAGATTTGTGCTAAGAATTAAGAGCAACTGCGTATAACTCTAGGGATTGTCGAACGATACACTAAGAAAATAGGAATGGAATTTGGCTTAGAAAAATGCGCCAAGGTTTATTTGAAACGAGGAAAACTTAATAGCATCTCTGAAGGACCTGAGCTCGTCGATAAAAGTGCTTTACGACACCTTTGCGTTGGAGAGACTTATACGTACCTGCGCATGCCACAGAGCCACATTCAGGATGTGACATCTATAAAGGATACTCTCCCAAGTATATATAAACGACTGATCCCTTGATATCGGGACACGAAAGGTTATGCACATAAACAAAAAAATGCATCTTAAGTCTTCTATTCTATTCCGGAATATTAAATATTGAATGTCTTCACAACAGGATTATTTTGGGTAGAGCACCTAGAGACGCAAATGGAAAAGATCCTCTTCTTGAAATGGTCAGAAAGCATGAAGAAGAGGACAAAGGAGCGTTTCTGTACAATGCTTGGCATCTCTAAGAGCGCCGACGATAAGGACGATTAATTTAACAGAATATTCCAAGTACAATCGTCGCAACTACCTTACAAGGTCTCTCTATCTCTCTTTCTTTTCATTCTCCTTAGCCATTATGTTTTTGTCAGCTGGTGCCGAAAATTCGATAACGAACGTTGTTCGCTTCTCGAAGTCAAGAACTATTTCAGGCCTTGAGTGCCTGAGCTCGAGTTTAAACCGAATATATAAAACATACATGCACTTGTTTCAGTGTAATAATGCATGCATACAGGCATTATTCTGTTGGTACAAGCTGCATCATTCTTATTTTATTTGATCAGCATTGCATATTTGATTTATTTCTGCTGCGAAATAAATAAAAACCTTATCTTCGAATGGCTACTTCTCGAAAACTTGAATTTTCTGGACTGAATTCTACTGGAGATTTTCAATTTACACATCGAGAACTGCCAGGTAGCAAAATTTTAGACAATTTAGCCACCAGCCATTTCTCATAAAAATTCTGCGGGTTCATTTGAGGCCGATATTTTACATATCAAAAAAGTTCTTAGGTTCAAAAAATCTTAGTTTTAATTTCTTCAAAAATTATTATTAGCGAAATTTCTACTCAAGTGAAATACAAAAACGTAGTGTATGGTCTTCTGATACATTTTCCAAACTTTGAGTCCGATATTGTACTAACAAAAAAGTTCTTAAGTTTAAAGAAAATTCAGTAAACTCACAAATTGCGGTCGGTAAAATAGGTTTGTAAGTGTGTCACATGCCCTTAATGTATGTCTCTTGTCTACTTTGTCATATGTTCGTTGTTGTCCAAGAACATTATATAAAATTGGTTTTTCAAGAATTAAGATGCAGTTACAAGAAAATACGCACAGGTATTTTTATAATAATTTCGTGTTTTATTCCTTTTAATTTAATGAACACCGTAAGACCTACAAAAATTCTTACTTATATTTACATTGACGGTCGAAGACAGGATTAAGTTGATTCTTAACAAATTATTGATATTATTGATATTTATTATTGACATTTATTTATTAGAGAAATTGTAGTCTCCAGAAGCTACGCACATGGTTGCTTACAGCAACTAATCCCGACGCAACCGGAACGTGTACACTAGCCGCGGATGACCTTGCACTGCAGACGGAACAGTTGGGGATGTTTTCACCTCTAGATACTTTTTTAGAGCTACTAATCTTTGTATAATCTTTGAAGAGTATTGTGATCCCCAAAGAAAAGCCTTTTGCTTGTAGCTCGCGATAGACTGACCCCGATTATGAAAACTATGTTGATCTTCCGCCTTTGTCATGATATTATCAACGACTGGTGCCGAGAATTCAATCACGTAAATTATTTGCGTCTTCAGATCTTGGAGGACAATATCAGGATTGATAGCACTGATACTTTGACACTCGTTGTTTCTCCCTATGTACCCATATCATGCATACTTTAAGCATCCACTGATAACATGTCAAAGTTTCTCTAGCTATCACGGTAAACTAAGGTGTCTATAACTCAGTCTTGACATGAAAAAGAAATCCCCCACTCTCCGATCTTAATCCAGCAGATTTGAGAAATATGTTAAACAGACTCTTCGATAGCTCTTCTCTACGTATAATGCCGTAGAATTAACTATGAAGGGACACGTTAGCATGTTCTCTCAATAGAAGCGAACGTTCTGCTTCATGTACGCGACTTTTAAACACCGAAGGTGTTAAGCCATGGTACTAGGGCATGTGTAGTGTCCCTGCAATTAAATGAGAGAACAAGCTCCTTTGCGGCCCTGTCTGTAGCATGGTAAAGCAACTCCTCAGCATTGACATATTCATGTTGATGTACGAGTCATATAAGAGAATCTGTGCTATTTAGAACTGAGTAGGCTGCAGCCAAAACCGTTCTCGATGGAGAAACTTCAATCTCATCAAATGTAGAAAATGTGCGAATTGCGTTGGTGGTGTTTCTCATGCAATACAACCAAACTGTCAATAGTGGCGTGGTCCTTGCACCCACGGGAGGCAGGTGGTTGGTCTGTAATCACTAGGACTAGCAGCATCAACATCCCAGCAATGGCAGGGTGTAAGACCTCTACGTATTTGTATCAGAAGCTGTGTACCCTATGCACACCTGGCACTTTCCTCTTCTAGATGAAGCCAGGTCGCGTTCAGTTGACTTGACCTATCAGTACCCCAGATACTCGACCAATATCTGGCCATTTCCACAGCCTTAAGTGATTCACAATACTTTTGAGCCTTATTTTCGCCATCTGCAAGCCCGCGATAGCAACGTTTTTCGTCTGCCCAAAAAATTCTATTTTCATTCCTTTTAGCGATCGCTATTTTAAATTTTCGCATTCACGCTAACATAACCATGAGCACAGGTTTGTAGATGTTCTTGAACTGCTGTTATGTGGACGAAGGATCTACTCTACGTGGCGAGTCAGACTCTGAGATCGATTTCCCCTTCGCAATTAGTACAACTATCCCAGTTTTGGTCTTATTTTACTAATCTCGCATTCAAGTCGAAACATAGTTGTTAGTAGCCTGGCCTCTGAGTTTTATGTTCATCATCTTGACACACGTAACCACAGCACAATATGCAAGAGTCTGCATCTGCAGCAAGCTCATATCCCACTGCAAGAACAGAGGCGGCATCTTGGTGTTTAGGCCACCAACTAACTAGAGGAGGTCCTTATTGATTTATTTTGACAGACGAACTCTAGGATGGCATCACTGAAGCAGACTATGAGACGCAGGCTTTTTTCATCAAGCTCTTCAATGAGTTCAGGAAGAGTAGGGGAGGGGCCCTGTTGACCGCGCGACATATTATTGCATATTAAATCCCCAACCACTTATAACTTTCTACGTGATAATAATTTTTTAGTGCTACCTTGCAATAGGACTATTAGAAAGTACGTATATTTTTATTATAATAATTTAACTTTATTTTAAATTCTTTAATATCAGGGTGACTACCCTATCTGGAATTTTTAGCGAATTATCTTATGCCTTGAAAACCCTGCAATTGGTTGGACATTTTTTTTAAAAGTCGGGGAATTATTTCATGACCGTGAATAATTTTAAAAAAATTGCAATATAAAATTGAATAAAAATAATTCTGCACTGGTGAAAATAGTTTTATATTAACGGAGTTACCTACTTTCTGGAAACTTCGTTTTCTTTGGTTTGAAATAATTTTGTTAACTGAAAATTTAAGTATTCTAGTTGAATGATCCATAATTTTAGTAAAAAATTAATTTTTTTGGTTGAACATTAATTATTTTTACTAAAAATTTAACATTTGAATTTATTGGTTAAAAAATATATTTTTTAGTGGAAAATTCTTATTTTTTGGTTAAGAGTTAATCTTGCTGGTTGAAAATTGATAATATTGGTTTAAACTTCAACTATCCCAGCTCAAGATTTATTATTGTAGTCGAAAATGTCTCCCTTTTTAAAATTTAACTATTTTTTGAAAAGTAGTTTTTAAAATTAAAAATTAGTTTTTGCTATTAAAAATTAATTTTTGTAGGCTTAATATGTAAATATTGGAATTCAATGTTCTGTCGTTTTAGCTAAAAAAATTATCTTTTTGGTTGAACAATTATGTTTTAAACTGAAAATTGAACTATTCTATCTTTGGTTGAAAACTGCTCTTTTTTTTAGTTCAAAATTCAACTAATTGGTTAAAAATTAATTTTTTTAATTGAAAATTTATTCAAAATGCAATAATTTTACTGAGAAGTTAAGAGCTTAGAGCGGTTTATAATAAATTTAATATAGGACTAAATTTTCAACTTGAGAACATAAACTAAAAATTTTGTTAAAATTATTCTTCAAATTCATGGACTTTAGAGATAAATTCGAAAAAATAGAATTGTTTTAAATTCTATTATAATTATTTATTCAAGCGATGGTGCTAATATATTGAAGTATCTCTTTTCATATATTTCGTCACTGCTTTTTAAATTAAAGAAATTTAAAGAATCCCTAGAAGCTGAAAAGAACATTATCTATAATAATTCGAGCCGATCGTTTTTAAACATATGAAGTATTACAATGGCTCTGTATTAACGAATACTAGTATTCAAGATAAAGCAGACCATGGAATAATGATAATGTATCAGCCGCTGTTTTATTACTCTTAGGCGATTGCGGTGTGTACGAGTAAAGGACCCATAAAAGGCAATGATTTGGCAAAATTAATTGTTCAGACCATAGTGCTAGTTGAAAGACCTGGAGCAATAATCCACGAGCAACCACGATTAGAAAATTCTGGTCAGAACTGGGAATGAGTGGCAAAAAGGATAATGTAAAAAACTGGTTTATTCATCCATCAGAGGAGAAACATAAGATTTTTGCGTTCTCTAATATCTGCCACTTGATAAAAAACGTCCATAAGCCAATGGAAAATTAGAAAGTTAAATTAAGGGCTAATACATTATTTCAAATGCTGTTATGTCTACAATAATATAACAATATACAAATTATTTTCGTAATAAAAGCCAGTTTTCGTAAATATATTTCAACTTAAAGTGAATCAGATATTGCTATTTTATTTGAATTTTTTTTTATATAATACTCCATACAGATTTATTTAGAAAAATTGCAGTTTAAATTTAAATATTTAATTATAGGTACATCCGGATGATTCCTTCATTGATTGGAATCACTTCCACACAATCTATGACTTAGATAGGCCTAAACCACAATAAAAAAGAATGTGTCCAAATTTAACCACGAGCCACATACTTCTAAACTTGTTTTCAAAAATAGGAGTCTCATATGCAGTTCAGGTATTTTTTATATTTACATTCGTTTCAATATAGGTCTGATACACTAAAAATATTAATTTTTCTAACAAAAAACGAACTTTCTACCAACTGACGGAAGGAAGGAAAAAGATTTTCTTAAATAGTTGAATCCTCTACCAAATAGATAAATTTCAAACGAAATAATAAAATTTGTAAATAAAAAAGATGGCAGCATAAAAAATTAACTCTCACAAACAAAAAATCTTTAGCCAGTTGAATTATACCAAATATGAGGAATTCTTAACAAGTAGTTCAATCTTCAAACAAAGAGATGAATCTGCAATCAATCATGTTAATTTTGTAAACAAAAAGACGAATTTTCAAAAATATACATGAATTTTCAACCACATGGTTGCATTTTGAACTTATGAATGACCAATAATTAACCACATATGGAATAGTTCAATTTACAGATAAACCGATAATTCGTAAATTTCCACTTCTTTTCCTGTACAAATGATACACGTAAGAATACTGCTGGTTTCAGATTCTTAGTAAATCACTGGCCAGGGCCTTAAGATATTATAAAGCACACGATTCTAGATTAGTAGGATGTGAACCTACTGCAGATTTTTGCGAGGTATTTAATTGTTTGTTTAATACTTTGAACACCTTGAATCTAGCAGTGATTATTCTCCTAAAAAACTTAAGACCTATTTACATTATAGATTTATTTAAAAACTTTTTAAACGACTTTTTATTCACACGCGTTAATATCATTTTTTTACTGGCACTTGAAGATAGTTTGCAATTTATAAATGATAGGGAACAATGAGTTATTGATGGCCAATTAGAAAAAAAAAATTTGGATGGACTGCACTGCCGAAGGACTTCGCCTGAATGAAAATCGACGATTGATTCGACGCATTCTTTAATTTTAGAATTCGATTGTAAGTATGTTCTTACAGGAAAGATCAATCAGGATCCTCTGGACGTAATTATTTTTCGATTTTAATCGCTTATTCTTTTTGCAACATACAGTGACTGAATAATATTATAAATATTTTTTATAGACACAAGAAATGGAATTATACACGTATCACGCTGATACTCATGGGACCTGAAGTAATGAAAGCGATTCCCGTTCCTTTTCCTAATTTCATACAGTGCCTTAATCCATGGCATTGAATTTTTTCCTATCTAATTTCGGACTGATAAATTTAAATTGTTAACATGTATTCCTTTTATCCCTTGAGGTTCTTCGGGACAGTACGCTTGGCTGGAGACTCTAACGACTATCCAGCAACTCCAACTTTCCTCCATATATACAAGATGTTGACCTTGTTAAGCATCCTAAAACCCGCAAAATTGGGAAATTGTTCCACCTCAATTGTTAATGATCCTGTTACTTCCAGTTCTCCTCGTATGTCCATAGCTCGAACTAAAGACATTCATGAGACCAATTATCAGAACAAATCGAAGGCTTTGAAAGGAATTAAAGACAAGCTTAACGTAGTTATCAATTCTGATTCTGATTTTTGTGATTTCATTGCCGTTGATCATGATTATGTCCTTCCAGAAGTGGTCGTCCCGCCTTTATTTCCGCCGTAAAAGAGAGAGTAGATCCAATAATGGCCAATCAACCATTGGCTATATTACCTAACGAAGATGGTCTTAAAGATCCTAACTCAAAAATGTACAATTTGATCAAAAGAATTGAACGCTCTTTTGTGAAACATTGTAAATTTGAAGATATTAATAATTTAGTCGTTGAAGGCGTCACAAGGGACACTGTATTTTAATTTCCTTGTGATCAACATACTTCGGAACTGATTGCCATTGTAATTCGCACCTATTTAGGTTTGAGAATGCGGGCATTATCTGAAAACGAAATGCTTCACATTCGAGACCAAGGAAAGTTGAATGCAGCGAGAAGAAAGCTTGCAAGATTAAGCAGCAAATGAATGATTTAACTGTATAAATATATGCATGATATTCGGTTCACTTGAAATAAATATATTGCTATATTATATCAAATAATATTAAATCCATTTTTTCGTTTATCAGTCCTGTCATTGAATTTTTACCATATTATTCCCTCAAACATTCTAATTACAATTACCATTACTTTTTAAAAATATTTTCTTCAAACCTTGGAATTGTTAATACTTTAAAGGTACAAACATTCTTTACTATGCAATTTCAGTTGTAGTTTTACATACTCTAATCATTATTATATTCATAATGGATATAAGTGATATCTTTTTGATTAATTCTTCTGATCATGTATATGTTTCAAATATTGTTGTCATTGAGGTCTTAAATACTGATAATTTTTTTATTCGCTATATTAATAATAAAAAAATTTTTTTTAACTATAACAAATAATGAAATCAATAATATCAGCAAAATAAATCATAGGAATATAAAGTTCTAACTGCTTTCAAAATGTATCTCAAAATTGAATTTTATTCATATTAAAATACATATTTTCATGACTTTCTCTTTTTTTTAATATTTAGTAACAGTTACTCTTATTTTTTCATATATTTTGTCTGTTTATTTGCAAACAGCATGAAGTTTTTAATTATTTTTGCTTCTTTTAAATGTAATTCAATGCAAGTCACACCTACTTTTTATGGCGGCATCTGTTGGATTATTTTGGCCGCTATTTCCCCTCCAGAGCAAAAGAAAACTACTACTACAGACACTTACACGGTTGAGGTAGGGGCTGGTTTAAATGTATAAGTGCATAATCCATAAGACATAAAAAGTTCTTGAGCCAGTGCTAAAAACAATTTGTTTAGAAAATGAAAGAGAAGTGATTTTTTGCGCCACTCTAGCGCGTGTATATAAATAAAACGAAAGGGTTAAAAACCTACCGCAGGTTCCCACTGCGAGCAATCGTCATCGAAAAGTGACAACGGTTCCCAGTAAAACCGCAGTAAGTCACATCTATGACCACGTTTCACGAACGTTATATCGGCCCAAGGATGACAGCTTTCAGCATTCATCTCGCAAGTGCCTTGACATATTTTTGACACGCGGGTATGGCTTTAAGGTCACGAACCAGTTATAGCTTCGCACCTCTGAAAGCACTGATCACAGGGATAATTACTTTAACCGAATATTTTGGGTACAGTTGTTGCAGTCCCCTTTTAAGGCCTTGATACCTCTTTTATTCTCTTTTTTCTTCTCCTTGGCAGTGATGTAGTAGTACGCCAGAGCCGAGAATTTGATCACGAATGTAGTTCATTTTTCAAAGTCTTAGAGAGCAATTTCAGGCCTCGAGTGTGCAACGGAGACTGCTATCCAAAAATCGTAGTCCCAGAAAATTTGGCCCACCTCATTTTGGACAATTGACTCTATCAGCCTCGGAGAGTTCGGCAGGGTAGGGTAGCGGCCAACACTGTAAGAGCGACAAAGATGGTAATAGAGCACTCTTAGGGCCGCATTATGTCTGTAGAGATACGCAGTTCCAACGTGGGTGTGATACCCAGATAGTATATGTTCTAGGTACTCAGAGTGTGCATGACACGCTCTGAACCTATCGCTGGGAACTTCTTGACATAATCTGTGCCTGAATTAATTCTTCTTAAGTAGCTCTTCGCGAAATTTATCATCTCTGCTTTCTTCACTTTGGTTTTTCGAAAAAAGCATCTAGATGGAGTAATACACTTTGCTCACTTCTGATTTTAAAATTCAGGTCGAGGCTCTCGGCCGCCTGCTCTGCAGCTTTCTGAAGAAAAGCTCCTTTGCCAATCAACTCGTGGTTCCTGATCATTTTTAGGAGAGGATCACCATTTGCAACGATATAGCTGTACTTAGAATAATTCGATTAGAACACACTGTAATTTGAGAAGTCCGCGTCCTCCTTGACGGTGTAAAATGTACAATCGCGGAACAGACGAATTGATATGCAAGCTCTTATGCATATGCATGCTTTTACGTATGTCGAAGTCAAGGACCTTAAGCTCGTTCTTCGCCCATTGAACCAACCTAAACGAGTACAATAGAACCGGGACGACAAGCATGTTTGTCGCAGATACCTTATTTAACGCCGAAAGATTTGAAGACTAAAGCTTCGGAACAAGATGCTTGCATCTGCTTCAGAGAGACTCCTTCACTGATATTGCGTCCTGAATGCGGCTTTGAGGCACGTGCAGGTATGCAAAGGTTGCTCCAGTGCGCATTGTTTGTCAAATTCAAATGTCATACAATTCTCTTCTGTACACTGCTTGACGATATTTAGAGCTTGCTTTAACCAGAAGCAGGGGTCTTTAGATCATATATAAAAAAATACATGAGTGACCTTATGCTCGCGATTATTAGTTTCGCCACAGAGGTATCCAGAATAACTTTGTATTGCGAGAGATAGAGACAGAAGTGTGATGCAAAAAAGCAAAGAACTCATGGTATCTCTCTATGCATCTCACTAAGTGTGGATGAACCTTCAAGCTTTCCAACAGACAGACAATAAATCTATCAGAGGTTGACTCGAAGGCTTTCCCGTAGTCAATCCAGGCCATTGACAAGACGCGTTGATGGGCTGCTGCATCTTTGCAGATGCGCCTGTCAATTAGCAGGTTCTCTCGGCATCCTGCTAAACTTTTTTTCGAGCTACTTTGTTCGTACTGTGATGCTGTGAAAATCTTATACTGTGTTTTCAAACAAGTTATTGGTCCGTAATTCTCTGGTTTGTACTAGTTAGCTTTTTTCGGTAGGAGTATAGTGCGTCCTAACACCAGCTACTGCGGAATGGGGGTTTCTAAATTTGAATATGAGGTTAATATGCGAGCCAGATTTTGATGCGTAGATTTAAACTTGTTCCACCTGAAGTTGTTGATACAATCTGGTTCTGCAGCGGAAAATTTCTTTAAACCCCTTAGTGCTTCTTTCATCTATTCAGCAGTGATTGTTGGACATTCCTTCGCAGATGTTATAAGGTTGTCGCAAAACTCTCAAATCAGATGACATTCTCATTATCTTCTTTTAACTCCAATATTTATAGGACCTTGTATAGTTCTCTCCAAAAGTCTCTACGTCGTTGGGTTTGGGTAGCTTTTTGACAAAAAAAAAGGAAAGCTGAAGAGACTTCTTCCTCTTCTGTATTCTTCTCTTTAAGTCAGATAACACCTGTATTTTGTCAACAATATTCTGCTTGATTGTCAGCAGCTTTGACTTGTTCAGTTGATGCATGCGTCTTTTGCTCTTTTGATACATCGTCGGTTTTAGTCTTCGATTTGAATCAGCCAAAGCTCTCACAGTAGCATAAACTGAAAATTGATGGTCCAGAGGTCGGACTCCTCCGAGATGCCCTCACGAAGGGAGGCATCCGTTTAGCCAGATCTTGGGGATTAGGAGGTACCTATATGTTAATGTTCCTCATTGTCCTGAAATCACTATCATCTTTCAGTAGGTGCTTGCTTTCCGCGCTTGGTCTCAATATCGCTTTTTCATCTTCGTCTTTAGGTTGTTCCTGTAGTGGCTCATGTAGGAACATTGATTTCGCAATGAATAATACGAAACGTTCTAAAACTCTAGGTGTTTCTGGCACCACAGAGCGTGCATACGCGCCATAAAGCCTACTTTAACAGGGATAATGCTGACATCGTAGCAGTCTAGCAAGTCATCCTTGAGTTGACTCGTCCACTCAATGTGGGTGTTTCGTCGTTTCATCGTCGCGTTTTTATGTACATTATAAGAATTCATATTATTATACGAAAGGGTACATCAAGCCTTGTAGAGCCCTGCATGCGTTGAGACACCGTTTGATACAACTCATCCAGGTACCATTCAGCATTCGGCAAAGTTGTGACGCCTCCGCTTAGGGGTTATTCCTTCGGGATTATCCCTGGACAATTGACCGCGAAAGCTTATTAATTATTGGAACCATATTCAGCAGAAATCGTTGGTACATGGACCCTCTATCCGCAACCCGAGGTCACATTCGGTGGCATTGTTATATTTTATCATAAGGACTATCGCAGGATTTCGCCGCAATCGGGTGCTAATCTGAAAAACTACCGATTACAATAGGAGCCTTTTTTGTTTCTTAATTGTCGTCTAAATTTGGTCGTTGGATTATTGTTTTTTCAAGAGTTTGTAAGCAAAATTTAGATTAGAAAAGATAGAGAGAAGTTAGATTTGATCCTGACCATTCTAAGAAGAGGGTCTCTTCCATTTGTGACTCTATGTGCTATACCCAGAATAATCCTGTTGTGAAGACATTCAAGATCCAATATTCCGCGAACACCTTGACGGCGTGAGATGTGGAGTCGCGGAACAGAAGAAATAAGATGCATGGTTGTGTTCATGTACATAACCTTTCGTGTCTCGATATTTCTGATCACGTTCTTTGTACATGGAACTCCTCCAAACGAATCGAGTGCTACCGGGGCGGCAAGCATGTTCATTGCAGATACTTTGTTCTTAGCCAACTGTTCGGAAGACCAAATCTGCCGGATGAGAGGTTTGTATCTGCTTCGAAGAGTATCCTTTATACATTTCACATCCTGAATGCGACTCTGTAGCACGCCCAGATATGTATAAGTCTCTTAAGCGCAAAGGTGTCGTATAGCGCTTCTATCTACGAGCTCAGGGTCTTCATCACATGAAACTTGCCATATGTTTCTAACCCAAATTCTACAGGTCAGATTTTCGGAAAAATTTCCACAAGCTCGTTATTCATTTCAGTCAGATCTCTAGGCTGCCCGCGATTGGTCCTAGTGTCGCCTCTCTTCCTCCAGCCTGTGGTAGAGTAGGCGCACCGCTTACAATGCCTATTTTTTGGAGTAGTTCGGCATTGTTTCGCAGACGATGATGCGAAAATTGCGATAGCTCTGGGTGTTTCTCGCACCACAGAGCATGCAGTCGTGCCATGTAACCCTCTAGTTTAGGGCCCACCCTCACAGCGTAGAACTCTAGCCAGTCCTGATTGAGTTGCTCCGTCCACCGAAATTCCGCCGATCTATTGACTAGATATTCATTGGCTTCCCCTACTCTAGAGAGGTCAGCATTTTTGGCTAACAATAATCGTTTCATACTCTCTAGGTTCTCTAGGAACAAAAGTAAACATGTATTTCATCAACTGTAAACATTAGTGGAAATTCCTTATACATCAATCCAGTAGTATTGCGCCCAATTCTTTCCACTCTCATAAGAGAATGTGCGCCTGCTAAAGGATACGGATTTTAATAATCTTTTGTAAGCGAACAGAGATCAATTTAAGATGAAAAAAGCTTAAACCGTTTGCATAGATAGAAAGCGCATTACAGGAAAAAGGAGTTAAAAGAAATCCGCTCAGAATAACTATCGGTCAAATGTTAAACGATCGAGCAAGCATACACTTTTTATTTTTTTGTTTTTAATAGTTTAGCCGAAAATATATATGAATATTATAAAAACATTAATAACTTTTTTAAATGTATTTATATTTTTTTTTATGGACAGAAAAAGTATTATTTTTGACACCAAGACTTTCTAATCAATAAGTTGACGTTTGCAGCACGTAATAAATTAATTTTAGGCAATAAACATTATTATTTTGAAATTGCTCTACACTTTTATTAGCAAAAAATACATGAAAGAAAATAATATGCATGACAAATAAATTAAAAGCACGTAAAAATGTGAATATTCAGATTCAAAACGAAGCATACAATATGAGGCAGTGCGAGGACATTCGCGTCCTCGTACAGCGGAATACCTATGTTTTAAATGTTTTGACGATGATTATCAAGCTAAAGTTTGCACTAAATATGTTTCCGAAGACGAAAACGATAATGCATAGCGTTTGTAGGTATTTGAATATTTGTATTACATGTTTGTGATAAATTATCAAGGGATATTTCTATACATGTTTTTAATAAATACATAATACAATCTAGACCTAATATTGCATTCTTGTTCTTAAATCTCAATACTTGTAACCCAACTTACGCCTTTATACTTTACGGAACTTTTAATTTATTTTTAATGCATGTAGTTTTTTCAAAATTTATTTTTTCCTCATAAGTGCAGGAAAATTGCAAAATAATAATGTTTATTGCTTAAAGATTATTTATTATGTGCCGTAAACATAAACTTATTCATAAAAAAAGTTTTGTGTCGCAAATAATAATTGTACTATCCTTAAAAAATATGTTTCTTGAATATTTATTATTGTTCTTCTGATATTTATGTATATTTGCGGTAAACTATTGAAAAAAAAAGATTTAGAAACAGACAAAAAATTAAAGACTGTACGAGGACGCAAACGAATGATGGCAGACTCTATAGCCTAGAACCTAGGCCATTAACCTGTCGCTGCTTCCTCGATGCGGATTTTTTTCAAATATTTTTTCTCGTAAGGTGCATTCTATCTAAGTAAGTCATTTAAGCTTTATTCACAACAAATTACGCTCTCTTCGCTCACGAGAGTGTACCCCGTTACGCGCACTCCCCTTTCAAGTAGCCTTGTGACAGCATTTCTCATTGCCCTATAACAATCATGCATTGAAGGGTCTTTTTCAGATATTTTATTCGTGATCCCGCTCTCTTATCAAAATTTTGATTTGAGCACAGAAGATCCTAACTGATTCTCTGCTTTTCATCTACAGATTGTATATTATTAAATTCCTGACAATTAGCAGAAATACACCCGTTTCCCACGAAATATTCAATCGCTATTAAAGGGAACTATTATTTGACATGTTGAGGTTACCTTTCCTCCATCTTCTACTACACACAGAATTAACTGTGTATCAGAGATCTGTTCCTAAAATGATGTTATTACATGCGTGATAGAACATTAAGAAAAAGAATTCAAAGTATTGTAATTCTCTTGCACCAGATAAGGTTGAGTCAATGATTTTAAAACCTTTCAAACAAACATCGTAAATTCTTTAATTATTAATAATTTTGAGTAGAACTCGCGGCTAAGCCCTCCTTGACCACTGAACTGCTATTCTCGATTTTTTCTTCGAAAATAAATAATATGATTACTTGGCGCGAATTTAACATGTCCAATGTGAGAGGTTACAGGTCAGGAATATCAGAGTCGTTAACCAGATCAGCGATTTTCTTTAAATTGGGGAAAATAATAGTGTTAGATAGGTAAGACATTGCGGTAAAATTTTTTTTAGAAAATTTCAAAATTGTAGGAATTATGTCACTTTGAACTTTTTTGATGAATTTTTTTGAAAATACTCCACCCCAGATATTTTTAACCGATTTTTATCAAATTTACAGGTGTTATGTAAAATGTAGTACCTTCTGATTGCCGAGTTATGCACTTTTAAACCGAAGCGTGTACGTTTACTCTCCCGTCTCGGCTAAGAGTCGTGGTCGACCCCGTCAAGCTTTCCTTCCCTGTTGAATATAATATATTTTGGATTCATATTCAGGTGCAGCGGAGTAAATTTTGCACCTTGTTTCAGTTTCATATAAGGGTTCGAAAGAATGAAACCCTCTCGTGCCATTAATTGTCTGAGCTTGCAAAAACCGACGTTCCAAAAACTGCACGTTCTCTTCATAATCTTTTGCAGTGCAGTAAATAGATTTTATTTTAGGCAATGCATCTATGCCCCATTCATAAAGCGCTTGAGGAGTCGTGATTTGATTGTCAAATGGTCGTTGAAGACTCGCTTCTGCAGCAACACGCTTCAAGGTGCCACTTAATCCGTTGCATGGACTTTTTCCATGGGACGTGGCGAAAAAATTCCATCTAGCTTTCATTCCAAAATTTTGTTCATGGTAGGTAAGATTAATGAAGTTATACTTATTTTTATATTGCGATGTAGCTCCATCGGTAAAATAAATTAGTTCTGTTACTAAGTGTCGTTTCTTTAATTCTTCAATCAATTTCTTGATATACAAATTGTCAGGAGTTGCATCGTGATTGAGGCATTCAGAAATGATCATATAACTTTCGTGTTTTAATTCCCTATTTTCTTGAAAGTAAACAACGAATGGATGAATCGTTATTTGTTCATCACTCCATTAATGACCTTGAACACAGTCTTGAATTACAGGAGAAAAGTTTTTGTCAAAATCACAAAAACTCCTGGTTCTAGAGATTCTTTAATATCTTTTAAAAACGTACTTTTCGCCTTTGCTAGTAAATCGTGCCAGGCATGCTTTGACCAGGCATGTCTCGGCTGAATTCGTTGTCATAATAGAAACAATTGACAAGTGTTTCCGTCTCTTGTGAAAATCTTTTTCCTAATCTGGGATTAGGCGACGAACCAATTCCATGTGCAGTATGAATATTTTTTGCAATGAGTGCCATACTGTATGCTACGCCAAACGTAGTTTGTATGCGACGAATTCCCCAACTAATCCGTAGAATAGTTAAAAATTTAACTTTTTATGATTTATTATTCGTTTCAGATAATTTTTCTTTGAGTTCATCAACCAGTTCATTTATTTCGTTTTTATTATTTCGCTTTATATCAAATACTTTCTCTAACTCAAAATCAAAAGCTTTCTTGATTTCTTGAACCTTAGGCTCTTGTGCCTATATTGAGCGACGATCCTTCGAATTATTAATCAATGAAACTTTCAGAAATTGAAGAATTTTATTTAAATTTAGGATTGCTTCCTCATCGCGAACCATTTGATTTTCATATTCTGTTTTGACAGCATTTTCATATCACCATTTTCTATTTCTGCTTCTGTGTTGTCTACTGCTTCAGCATCTAAGTCATTCTGCTTGTCGAGCTGATCGTGAATTCGAATTAAAAACTTATTATTTGCATCGCTAGAAAAAGCATTTGAGATAGAAGGTCTCATTACATTTCTTAGGATGTGATCAGCATTATTAGAGAATGAAAGTAAACATTAAAACGTAAATGTATTTTCCTATACTTTCGGAAAAAAAATTTTTTGCAGTAGAAATATCTTTTGTGGTTTGGCGAAGTTTTGCTTTACCACTTTTTATCCAATGTCCTTTTCGTTAAACGGATTATAACAGCGAATGACTGAAGCCATGGCTCCAGCTTCTTCCGAAAATTTCCGAGCGTTTTAAAACTTAAACGAGATGGAATTTTTTCGCCACGTCCCATGGAAAAAGTCCATGCGACGAATTAAGTGACACCTTGAAACGTGATGCTGCGGAAGCGAGTCTTCAACGACCATTCGACAATCAAATCACGACTCCTCAATCGCTTTATGAATGGGCCAAAGATGCACTGCCCAAAATAAAATCTATTTATTGCACTGCAAAAGATTATGAAGAGAACGTGCAGTTTTTGGAACGTCAGTTTTGCAAGCTCAGACAATTAATGGCTCGAGAGGGTTCCATTCTTTCGAACCCTTAAATGAAACTGAAATAAGGTGCAAAGTTTACTCCGCTGCACCTGAATATCAATCCAAAATATTTAATATTCAACAGGGAAGGAAAGCTTGACGCGGTCGACAACGACGCTCAGCCGATGCGGGAGAGTAAACGTGCACGCTTCGGTTTAAAAATGCATAACTCGGAAATCAGAAGAGGCTTCAAGCTTTTTTTTTAATGAAAGGTAAAATCATAAGAAATAATTTATATGATAAATTTTTTTTTTAAAAACGAGCTCAAAACAAAAAATCAAAATCAAATTTCGCTGACATTTTTTTATTTGAAATTTTGACTTTTTTTCTTTATTTTCATACAAAAAAGGGTACTACACTTTACATAACACCTATAAATTTGATAAAAATCGGTTAAAAATTTTCTGAGATGGAGCATTTTCAAAAAAATTCATCAAAAAAGTTCAAAGTGACGTAATTCCTACAAGTTTGAAATTTTCTCAAAAATAATTTACTACAATGTCGTACCTATCTAACACTATTATTTCCCTCAGTTTAAAGAAAATCGCTGATCTGGTTAACAAATCTGATATTCCTGACCTGGAACCTCTAACGTGGTGTTTCTGGGTAAAGCGTCACGTTCCTCGCGTTCTTCCATACTAAATATTCGGGAAACCCAAGTTGTATGTATATTCAACGCGTGAACATAACGCTCGCCTCGTGTGCTAAAACACGAAAATTTATCTGGAAGAAAAAATAGGTAGAAAAAAAAAACAAAAATAGAACGCTGGTAAAAAAATTATGTTAGAAAAATTATGTTAGCCATGAAAAATGTTTCAACAAAGAAAATCTTAGCTCTAAAAAAGTTAATTCTTGTAAAAATGGTAACTGGAGCTCTTAGTAGTGGTAACTGAATGCAATAAAATAATAATAATGTGTTAAAAAATCCAATTAGGAGTGATTTTGAATTTAAAGACTTAGAGCTAAAAAAAAGAAGGAACAAAATACGCAGTTGCAAAGTTTTGCTGATAAAGCTCTTGTGATTCACTCTACTTAAGTGATAAAAGAAATAGCTTGGTGATTGGAAGATCATATTCGGAACTCGAAGTTTTAAATTTTACCACACGAATCCAACCATCTTTACAGGGATAACGTTAATTAGCAAGAGGGAGATTATTCTTTCGCAATAAAACCATGCTATTTATGTCTTTTCTGCAACAGATCAACATAATCAATTGACCATCTACGACAAAATGTATGTGAAACATGTTCTATTAATTCTCAGCGTGACATACTATTTTCAGGCATCAGGTAAAAGGGGAGCTATTGTACGCGAATTAAGTGAAGCTTCGACTCGTGTGAGTAAAGACCTACAACATCATCGCAGGAGGTTTCAAGCAGTGTATTAAATTAACTTATAACATCCTAATCTAATCAGTCACTTTACTTAGTCCGTGTCTATGATGTATAACCGGGTTCACCCGAGTAAAATTTTTGAATAATAACAATAGCTCAATGGGTTACCGATATTCTGGTGGTTCGGATCTCACCTTAAGCTGCATGTCTCCCATTCTGCACTTGGCTGCTCAATATGTCAAACTAGGCACACTGCTCGTGTGAGATCACTTGATTGCATCATGAAAATGCGGCCGTGACTAATGATATATATCGGGGAAGCGCCGTGCAGACTATTGAAAAAAATAAATATTTAACTTTAACAAATAATGCCTTCGACATATTGGATAGCAACCATCTTAAGACTGAGGCAGTAATTTAATATTATAATGTATTTTTTAAATAATGTATAAAAAGAACCTCGGTGGCTCAGTTGGTTATGCGCCCGGACGGTTCTGGTGATCCGCATCCCATCTTATGCTATAGTTGCCCCTATATCTATCGCGCACGTGTCTGCAACCCAGTCCGTGAATCAGGGACTAAAAACAAGGTTTTGCTCAATATGTCAAATTAAGCACACTGCTCTTATGATATCCCTTGATTTCATTACAAAAATGATACGTTCGTGACTGCCAAGTCACATACCGGGACAGCCTCGTGCAGAAAACTTAATAAATAAAATCCAACTTGACCCAAAAATGCCTTCGACATATTGTTCAGCAACCATCTTAAGCCTGAGACATTTATACATACAATTATATATTAATAAATATTATATAATATATATTACTGCATAAAAAGTATTTTATTATAATAATTACAATTATATGATTTTACATAAAATTATATAACAATAATAATAATTATTATTATTATCAACCTACGCGACGCTGTAACTACACTTCACAAGCATTTTTCTGTCAAAAGTGGTATGTAAATCGTAATGGTGGCGCTGTCTTCTATCGGCTGCTAGCGGCATTTGTTACAAAACAATTTTAACTATGTTTTCCTTGGTTTAAATAATTTACAATAGTTTTATATTTTATATTTTGTAAAACGCTTTCACCAACTAAAATTTATTTATGACTTTAACGCGCTGCTGACCCGTAAGGTTGCAATATTTTGCTGACTGACCATACCAACATAGTTTGATAGTTGACTTACTATCTACCAACATAGTTGTTTAGTTGATTTACTATCTACAAACTAATTTTCGGATTTTATAGAACAGTTTCGACATATATACAAACTATATATTACCTGATTTTAAAATATTATACTTTCTAAAACAGTTTCATTTTCGGTCCCTCAGCTCTCGCACTACAACGGGCGTGCAGTTATTATATTCTTATGTGCTACATACGTTTTTTAATCAAATATGGTAAGCCAAATTAGGCGGATCATAATTGTAAAAATTAAACTGTTTTCACTAAAAATTCAAAATATAATAGAAAGTGACGAATCCAATATGGTAAATCACAATTAAAAATATAAAAAATTAAATTTTATACGACGGGTGATTTTCGGGTCGCCGATATCAAATCAAAAGTCAAAATGTCAAGATTCAAAATGACCGATGTAATGTGGCGTGCTATGTACGTAACATGAAATATTTTGCCTATTTTAGCCGCTAATTCAAGAACACAAACTTCTTTTTCTATATAATGAACATTTGACTCATTTCGTCTATAAATAGTTGCTCAAGAAGCATCTTTTATTTTACATTCTTTCTTGCCACACAAGTTGCTACTTTTCCTACAAGAACGTCCCCATTTCTTATAATCACCACATTCTTTAAACTTAATTCGAAAATATTTTTACATACTGAGTAGAAATTATTTTAATTTGATTATAATTGAGTTTATAAGCCCTTTCGAATAACCTAATAAAAATTCATCCTAGGTTAGTTGATTCAAATAATTAAAATATTCACGAAGAAATGTTTAGAATATCCTGACGACGCATATTTAGTTAGCGGCTTCGATAAGGCATACTTTT
The DNA here is from genome assembly GCA_010014905.2 of Druon quercuslanigerum. Taxonomy (NCBI): domain Eukaryota; kingdom Metazoa; phylum Arthropoda; class Insecta; order Hymenoptera; family Cynipidae; genus Druon; species Druon quercuslanigerum. The sequence continues at coordinate 25,953 of JAAAKG020172210.1, forward strand.
CAAACAGCAGTGATACGAATGTGTGCAGGAGTCTTTCAGACCCAGGTGTAGCGTTTTGCGTTAATATTTGGAAAGGTAAGTACATTTTTTTACTCAATAGAAAATTAAATAAGGGGCACTTCATGCACTTTTGATTAAATATGAATTTATTAATAACTAGTTTGAAATATATAGTGCATGTTTATGTAGCGTGTATACTACAATTACAATACTTTTTTTTTTTAATTGAAGAGTCGTTCTGCAGTAAATTATCTGCGATCAACCTGCGTCTAACTACGCTGTGTTTGCGCTCCATGCAACTAAATTTTAGTTTTTTCTATATTTTTATTTATGTTTTTAGGCAATTACAATAAAAGAGCTTTCCCGCATGAAAGCGAATCAGTAGATGCAAATAAATTATTTTTTTCCTTGCAACGCATCTTGTCCCCACATAAGAACCATCCGTTTTTTCTTTGTTGTATCTCATGTTTACAAATTAATTGAAAAATGTATAAAAGATCTTTTTATGCTTTCAAAGAAAAAAGTCCTAATTTAAAAACATCTACGGCGTTGAAATATATGAGCGTAGGTTCCACAGGCACACATGTGGCGTTATCAGTCATTTATGAGGTATGTCGTTCTAGAATTAAAAAAGAATTTACGTTTAAAGTTCTTTACATAACTTAAAATAATTTTAGTTACTTAAAAAATTTTATTTTATGAAAAGACGGTATAAATAGTGTGAAAAATATCAAATCGAAAATTAAAAATAAATTTAACTTAGTTACTTAATGCTAAATTACTATATCTCTGTGTGTGGACTGAAAAACACTAACAATACTTGTTTTTGTAATATAACTTAACTTACAATAAATTATATTTATTATTTTCAAAATTGAATTATTTTTTGATCCAACGATTTCCAGAAAAAATATAAATACCCATAATACCCGAAAACCCGCTGTGTAACAATTTCTAGTCAAAAGCATTTTATTTTTACAGCAAAAAAACAAAGGGATGCAAATGTAGAAACATCGAAAATGGGGTAGACAAACATCGTAGGCATGAAGTAAGTTTGATTATGAATGAAAGAGCGAAGCAGCATTTTAGAAATAATGATTTTGTATGTCCTAGATTGATGTGGATTACAGTAAAAGTAGCAATCGGAAGATTATTTACCTTAGCATGCTACGTTCCAGTTTACAGTGATCCGAGAGAAGTAAAAAGCGCTATCAGGGACACTTTAACGATATAATAAGTAATATGATAAAACATTTTAAAACTTGAGTTTTTACCCATGGTCTCGGTTTAGTATTTTTCAAAAAATAAAACCAAATT
>JAAAKG020172231.1:0-27268 GCA_010014905.2 Druon quercuslanigerum
TTACGAATAATAGAATTCCCGATTTCAAAAATTCACGAGTAATAAAACTTTCGAATATTAAAATTCCTGAATAATAACATTTCCGAATAATAATACTTCTGAATAATAATTTTCCCAAATTGGAAAATTATCGAAAAATAAAATTCCCGAATTTGAAAATTTAAAAAAATTTAATTTACGAACATCCGAAGAATAAAATTCCCGAAGAATAAAATTTTTGAATAATTAAATTCGCGATTAATAAAACTTCCGAATATTAAATTCCCTGAGTTGGAAAATTTTTCCCGAAAAATAAAATTTTTGAAAAATAATATTCCCGAACAATAAAATTCCCGAAAAATAGAATTTTCGAATTATAAAATTCCTGAATAATAAAACTTCCGAAGAATAAAATTCCCGAATTTGAAAATTTTCCAACAATAAAATTCCCGAATAATAAAACTTCCGGATAATAAAATTCCCGAATATTAAATTAAAAAATATTAAAAAATAATTAATTAAAAATAACGAATAATAGAATTCCCGATTAATAAAATTCGCGATTAATAAAACTTCCTAATATTAAATTCCCTGAATTGGAAAATTTTCGAATAATAAAATTCCTGAATTTGAAAATTTAAAAAAATTAAATTTACGAACATCCGAAGAATAAAATTCACGAAGAGTAAAATTTTTTAACAGTTGAATTCCCGAATAATAAAACTTTCGAATAATAAATGTCCCGAATTGAAAAATTTTTCAAAAATAAAATTCCCAGATAAAATTTCCAAATAATAAAATTCGCGATTAACAAAACTTCCGAATCTTAAATTTTCTGAATTGGAAAATTTTCGAATAATAAAATTCGCGAATAATAAAATTCGCGATTAATAAAACTTCCGAATATTAAATTCCCTGAATTGGAAAATTTTCGAATAATAAAATTCCTAAATTTGAAAATTTAAAAAAATTAAATTTACGAACATCCGAAGAATAAAATTCCCCAAGAATAACATTTTTTAACAATTGAATTCCCGAATAATAAAACTTTTGAATAATAAATGTCCCGAATTGGAAAATTTTTCAAAAATGAAATTCCCAAATAAAATTTCCGAATAATAAAATTCGCGATTAATAAAACTTCCGAATTTTAAATTTTCTGAATTGGAAAATTTTCAAATAATAAAATTCCCGAATTTTAAAATTGTCAAATAATAAAATTTACGCATTATAGAATTCCCGATAAATAAAACTTAAAAAAAAAAATAAAGTTCCCGATTAATAAAACATCCGAAGAATAAAATTCCCAAAAAATAAAATTTTTGAAAAGAACATTCCCGAAAATAAAATTCCCGAAAAATAGAATTTTTGAATTATAAAATTCCTGAATAATAAATCTTCCGAAGAATAAAATTCCCGAAAAATAAAATTTTTGGGACAATTAAATCCCGAATAATAAAACTTCTGAATAATAAATGTCCCGAATTGGAAAATTTTTCAAAAATAAAATTACCAAATAAAACTTCCGAATAATAAATTTCCCGAATTGGAAATTTTTCAAAAATAAAATTACAAAATAAAACTTCCGAATAATAAAATTTACGCTTAATGAAACTTCCGAATAATAAAATTCCCGAATTTGAAAATTATCAACTAATAAAATTTACGCATAAGAGAATTCCCGATAAATAAAACTTAAAAAAAAAAATAAAATTTCCCGATTAATAAAACTTCCGAAGAATAAAATTCCCAAAAAATAAAATTTTTGAAAAATAACATTCCCGATAATAAGATTCCCGAAAAATAGAATTTTTGAATTATAAAATTCCCCAAAAATAAAATTTTTAAATGATAAAATTCCCGAATAATAAAACTTCTGAATAATAAAATTCCTGAATTTGAAAATTTTCCAACAATAAAATTCCCGAATAATAAAACTTCCGGATAATAAAATTCCCGGATATTAAATTAAAAAATATTTAAAAATATTAAATTAAAAATACCGAATAATAGAATTCCCGATTAATAAAATTCCCGAATAATAAAATTCGCGATTAATAAAACTTCCGTATATTAAATTCCCTGAATTGGAAAATTTTCGAATAATAAAATTCCTGAATTTGAAAATTTAAAAAAATTAGATTTACGAACATCCGAAGAATAAAGTTCCCGAAGAATAAAACTTTTTAACAATTGAATTCCCGAATAATAAAACTTCTGAATAATAAATGTCCCGAACTGGAAAATTTTTCAAAAATAAAATTCCCAAATAAAATTGTCAAATAATAAAATTTACGCATTATAGAATTCATGATAAATAAAACTGCCCCAAAAATAAAATTCCCGATTAATAAAACTTGCGAAGAATAAAATTCCCAAAAAATAAAATTCCCGAATAATCAAATTCCCGAAAAATAGAATTTTTGAATTATAAAATTCCCGAATAATAAAACTTCCGAAGAATAAAATTCCCGTAAAATAAAATTTTTGATAAATAACATTCCCGAATAATAAAATTCCCGAAAAATAGAATTTTTGAATGATAAAATTCTTGAATAATAAAAATTCCGAAGAATAAAATTCCCGAAAAATAAAATTTTTAAATAATAAGATTCCCGAATTGGAAAATTTTCAAGAAATAAAATTTACGATTAGTAGAATTCTCGATTAATAAAATTCGCGAATTTAAATAGAGACGAATAATAAATCCCGAAAAATTACATTTCCGACACTATAAAATTCCCGAATAACAAAACTTCCTAATAATGAAATTTCCGAAAAAATTAGTGAATAATAAAATTCCCAAATAATAAAATTCCCAAACTAAGAAATCCTGAAAAATGAAATTTTCGACATTGAAAAATTTTCGAATAATAAAATTCCCGTATAATGAAATTCCCGATTAATAAAATTCCTTATTTGGAAAATTACCAAACAATGAAATTCCCGACAGTATTTAATATTACCTAATTGTTTCTAATTTTATAATTTAAAAAATTCAAATTGATTATTATTATTATTATTATTGTATATTAATATTGTTGGTTCTTATTCAGGTTCAATGTCCAGAAATAAACGATAAATATTTTTAACAAAAAATTGTATCTATCAATTCTGGTTCTCTTTGAACCTGTTTTAGCAACTATGTATGAAGAAAGATTAATCGTACAACATTGAAACCTGTAATAAAACTTGTATTTTGATAAGAACATTCTTGAGAGTCCAGGCATAAAATCAATACAGAAATTGCCGATTAAAATTCATGTTTCTGTCAATGTGACAAAAGTTAACTTTATCCGGAAGCTTGAATCCTATATTTTTAAAATTAAAATTCTTAATTCCAAAATAAAATTACTCAATCTTGCTGTTTTGTTCTTCTCTTATTAAATTTATTGTATTATTAGTTGAATAAGTTGGAAAGTATCGTAAATTTTCAATCGGGTATATTTAATTTGAATTTAATTTGATTCAATTTAAACAGCAATAATAGCAAGTATTTGTTGCTAAAATTAAACTAACTTTTGTAAAATGGAATTTTAGTTGCTAGAATTCAATTTAAATTGATGGAATTTAATTTTACTTGATAGAGTTTAATTTAAATTTTTAGAATTGAATTTATCTGAGTAGAATTTAATTGATTAGCCTATAGTTAAATTTAAATTGTTAAAATTAAATTTTAGTTCCTAAAATTAAATTTAGGTTTCTTTAATTCAACTTTAGTTGCCTTAAAAAGTTTTAGTTGCTAGAATTCAATTGCAGTTTCTAAAATTAAATTTAAGTTATTAGGATTCAATTTTAGTCGCTAAAATTCAATTTTAATTGCTAGAATCCCATTTTTCTTTATTTAATTCAATTTCCAATTGCTAGAATTCACTTTTGATCGCAGAAGTTCAATTTGAGTCGCTAGAATTAAATTTAAGTTGATAGCATTCAATATAAATTGCTAAAATTTAATGAAAGTTGCTGAAATTCGATTTTAGTTATTTGAATTCATGTTTAGTTGCTAATATTCAATTTAAATGATTAGGATTTAATTTTAGTTGCTAGAATTCAATTGAGAATTCTTAAATTTAATTTCGGTTGCTTAAAATCAGTTTTAGTTGCTGAAATTTAAATGTCGTTTCCAGATTTAATTTAAAGTTTTTAAAATTCAATTTTTTGCTGGATGACATTTTAATTTCTAGAATTCAATTCAAATTACTAGAATTCAATTTGAAATTATTTGAAATTATTTAAATTCAACTTGAGTTGCTATAATTCAATTTAAATTACTAAAATTTAATTGATCTTGCTAGAATTCCATTATAATTACTAGAGTTCAATGTTTGTTTTTTAAATTCAATTTTATTTGCTAGAATTTAATTTCATTCACTAAAATTAAATTAGATTTTTTTAGAATTCAATTCCTGTTGCTAGAATTGAATTTTAGGGCCTAAAATGATATTTTAGTGACTATAATTTAATTTGTATTGCTATAATTTAATTCAGGTCTCTAAAGTCCGATTTAAATTGATTAAATTAAATTTTATTTACCAGAATTCAAGCCTAATTTTTTTTAAATTAATTCAATTTAATTAATTAAAAAAAAATTATCTTTAGTTGCTAAGATTCAATTTTAATTAGTATGCATAATTCAATATATCGGCTATAATTCAATTTTGGTTTCTTAAATTCATTTTTAGTTGCTAGAATTCAATTTTATTTACTAGAATTAAATTTAAGTTATTTGGATCAAATTTTAGTTGCTATAATGAAATATAGATTCCTGGTATTCAACCTGAGTTTCTAGAATTTAACTTTAGTCGGTAGAATCCAGTTTTAGCTGCACTAATTCAATTTAAGTTTTTAAACTTGAATTTTAGTTGCTAGAATTCAATTTTGGTTTTTTCTTTTTATTGTAGATTCTAGAATTTAATTTTATTGGCTTAAATTCAGATTTCGGTGCTAGGATTTAATTGTAGCCACTAAAATGACAATTTCAACTGCTAGAATTGAATGTTTATTTATAGAATTGAATATTTATGGCTATACTATTTAACTTGATTTGCTGTAAATTAATTTAAATTACTAGAATTAAATTTTAGTTACTAGAATTCTATTTTAGTGGCTGTAATTCAATTTTTGTTGCTATCATTTAATTGTAGATACTAAAATTCAATTTTATTTACTAGAATTCAATTTTATTGGCCCATATTCAGTTTTTGTTACTTGAGCTTAATGTCAACTGCTAGAATTGAATTCTAGTACATAGAATTCGATATAAATGGATAGAATGCAATTTGAGTTGCTATAATCCAATTTTAATTGCTAAAATTCAGTTAAAGTTGAAACTCAAGTTTAGTTACTCAAATTCATTTTTCTTTTTTATAAATCAACTGTAGTTTTCTAGGATTCAATTTTCGTTACTCGAATTTCGATATAGTTACTTAAATTCAATTTTATTTACTAGAATTCTATTTTAGTGATTCTTTTTAAATTTTTGTTACTACAATTCCATTTAAGTTTGTAAAATCCAATTTTAGTTTTTTAAATTCAATTTGAGGTGCTGTAATTAAATTTTAGTTGCTATAATTCAATTCAAGTTTCTAAAATGTAATTGTACTTGCTAGAATTCAATTGTAGTTACTTGAATAAAATTGAAGTCATTTGAATTCAACTACAAGTGCTACAATTTAATATTGCTTAACGCGATTTAATTTAAATATTTGGAATTATTATTCAGTCACTATTATTCAACTTTAATTGCTAGAATTAAATTTTATTTACTTTAATTCAATTTTAGTTACTAGAATTCTATTTTAGCAGCTCTATTTTTATTCTTGTTGCTATGATTCAATTTAGGTTTTCTAAATCCAATTTTAGTTGCTTAAATGCAATCCCTTCATACTAGAATTCAATTTTATCGGCCCATATTTAGTTTTGGTTACTTGAATTTAATTTCAGCTGCTAGAATTGAATGCTAATTCATAGAATTCGATAAAAATAGATAGAATTCAATTTAAGTTGCTAAAATTCAATTTTTCTATGATTTAATTGCAGTTAATATAATTCACTTTTATTTACTAGAATTCAGTTTTATCTGCTCTGATTCAATTCAAGTTTTTAAACTTGAATTGTGCTTGCTAGAATTCAATTTAATTTCTTGAATTTCATTGTAGATTCTAGAATTCAATTTTATTGGCCTAAATTCAGATTTGGATGCTAGAATTTAATTGTAGCCACTAAAATGACATTTAAGATATTTATATTCAATTGCAACTGCTAGAATTGAATGTTAATTTATGGAATTGAATATTAATGGCTAGCATATTTAACTTTAGTTGCTATAATTTAATTTAAATTGATAAAGTCCAATTAAAAGCTAAAAATTCAATTTCGGTTACTGAAATTAATGTTCAGTTACTATAATTCTACTTTAATTGCTAGAATTGAATTTCAATTAGTAGAATTTCTGTTTTGTTAACTTCAATTTAATTTTTCTTACTAGAATTCTATTTTAGTGGCTGTAATTCAATTTTTGTTGCTATAATTTAATTTAGTTTTCCAAAATACAATTTGAGTTGCTTAAATTCAATTTTTCTAAATTTTTTAAATGTTGCTAAATTGTAATTGTACTTGCTAGAATTTAATTGCAGTTACTAGAATTCAATTTTATTTACTAGAATTCCATTTTATTGCTCCAATTTGTATTGCTGTAATAAAATTTTAGTTGCTGAAATTCAATTTCAGTCACGCGAATTCATATTTAGTTAGTCTTATTCAACTTTAATTGCTAGAATTAAATTTTATTTACTTCAATTCAATTTTAGCGGCTCTAATTTTATTCTTCTTGCTATTATTCAATTTAGGTTTCTTAAATCCAATTTTAGTTGCTTAAATTCAATCTCTTCATACTCTAATTCAATTTTTTGCTAGAATTCAATTTTGTTCGCCCATATTCAATTTTTGTTACTTGAATTTAATTTCAACTGCTAGAATTAAATTCTAATTCATAGAATTCAATATAAATTGATAGAATTCAATTTAAGTTGCTATAATTCAATTTTGCTATAATTTAATTGTAGTTACTATAATTCAATTTTATTTACTAGAATTCAATTTTATTGGCCTATATTCAGTTTTATTTACTTCAATTAAATTTCAACTGCTAGAATTGAATGCTAATTCATAGAATTCGATATAAATGGATAGAATTCAATTTGAGTTGCTATAATTGAAATTGCTAAAATTCAATTGAAGCTGAAATTCAACTTCAGTTACTCAAATTCAGGTTTTTTCCTATAAATCAAATTTCAATTAAAGCTGTAATTCAATATTAGTTACGAGAATTCATATTTAGTTAGTATTATTCAACTTTAATTGCTATCATTAAATTTTATTTACTTTAATTCAATTTTAGTTACTAGAATACTATTTTAGTGGCTCTAATTTTATTCTTCTTGCTATTATTCAATTTAGGTTTCTTAAATCCAATTTTAGTGGCTTAAATTCAATCTCTTCATACTAGAATTCAATTTTTTGCTAGAATTCAATTTTGTTCGCCTATATTCAATTTTTGTTACTTGAATTTAATTTCAACTGCTAGAATTAAATGCTAATTCATAGAATTCGATATAAATGGATAGAATTCAATTTAAGTTGCTATAATTCAATATTGCTAGAATTTAATTGTAGTTACTCTAATTCAATTTTATTTACTAGAATTCAATTTTATTGGCCTATATTCACTTTTTGTTACTTGAATTTAATTTCTACTGCTAGAATTAAATGCTAATTCAAAGAATTCGATATAAATGGATAGAATTCAATTTGAGTTGCTATAATTGAAATTGCTAAAATTCAATTGAAGCTGAAATTCAACTTCAGTTACTCAAATTCAGGTTTTTTCCTATAAATCAAATTTCAATTAAAGCTGTAATTCAATATTAGTTACGAGAATTCATATTTAGTTAGTATTATTCAACTTTAATTGCTATCATTAAATTTTATTTACTTTAATTCAATTTTAGTTACTAGAATACTATTTTAGTGGCTCTAATTTTATTCTTCTTGCTATTATTCAATTTAGGTTTCTTAAATCCAATTTTAGTGGCTTAAATTCAATCTCTTCATACTAGAATTCAATTTTTTGCTAGAATTCAATTTTGTTCGCCTATATTCAATTTTTGTTACTTGAATTTAATTTCAACTGCTAGAATTAAATGCTAATTCATAGAATTCGATATAAATGGATAGAATTCAATTTAAGTTGCTATAATTCAATATTGCTAGAATTTAATTGTAGTTACTCTAATTCAATTTTATTTACTAGAATTCAATTTTATTGGCCTATATTCACTTTTTGTTACTTGAATTTAATTTCTACTGCTAGAATTAAATGCTAATTCAAAGAATTCGATATAAATGGATAGAATTCAATTTGAGTTGCTATAATTAAAATTGCTAAAATTCAATTGAAGCTGAAATTCAACTTCAGTTACTCAAATTTATTTTTGTTTTTTATAAATCAACTGTACTTTGCTGGGATTAAATTTTAGTTACTTAAATTAAATTTTATTTACTAGAATTCTATTTTAGTGATTGTTTTTCAATTTTTGTTGCTATAATTCAATGTAGATGTGTGAAATCCAATTTTAGTTGCTTAAATTTAATTTACATTGTTAGAATTAAATTTTAGTTTTGATAAATTAACTTGTGTTGCTAGAATCAGTCGATAGAATCCAATTCTACTTTTTTAAATTCAATTGCAGAATAGAATTTAATTTGCTAGAATTTAATTTAAATGGCTAGAATTGAACTTAAGTCGTTAAAATCAAATGTTAGTTGCTAGAATTAATTTTTATTTTCTATAATTCAGTTTCAGTTGCTAGATTTTACTTTTAAGCGCTAGAACTAATTTTAAGCTCTAGAATTCAATTTTAGTTTATAGAAATATTTTTCAATTTTTATTTTCAATAATAATTGAATAGAGATTGAGAAATAGGAGCATAAGAGTTGCAAATAAAATAAGAATAAACTCGCTTTGAAACAAGGTAAGGTCTGATGGACACCCGTCCAACTTTTGCTATCGTTTGCTATCGTTTGCTATCTCGTTGGTAAGACTCGAATCGATCCTTGAGGATACTATCGTAACAGGAACTCAGATCTCGAGAAACCCTCGATAACGACTGGCGCTCGTTAATTTTTCTTCTCGCACTGATGAGTGAAAGATCCCATCTCGCAGTTCCTCAAGCTCTTCCTTCTTCCTTCCATCCCGAGATAGGCATTCGAATGTATTCCCTTCTGCTATACTGATTATACTCTGGCGATATCGATGCCAGTCGTAGGCTTATTTATTTCAAGCACGTTTTATGATGTTTCCCTTAACAAGCCTCCCAAATTTAAGAATAATAAAAAAAATTAAACTCACGGCAAGTTAAAAAAATTTTCTTATTTGTTAGAATACAATTTTAATTAGGAGAATTCAACTTTAGTTGTTAAAAATAAATTTTAGTCGTTATAACAAAATTTTACTTGCTAGAATTCAAATTTAGCTTTTGGAATTCAATCTTAGTTTCTAGAATTCAATTTTAGTTGCTAGAACTTAATTTTAGCTACTAGAATTCAATTTTAGTTGCTATAATTTAATGTCAGTGGCTAAAAACCATTTTAGAACTTAGAATTCAATTGCAATTAGTTTTATTACAGTTTAGTTACTATATTTAAAATTTTAGTGGCTGGATTTAATTGAAGTTGCTAGAATAATTTATGTGTAGTTATTATAATTCAATATCAACTGCTGGAATGCAATTGTATTTACTGGAATCCATTTTGGTTCCGAGAATTTAATTTCAGTTGCTATAAATCAATCTTAGTTCCTTGGATTCAATTTTAGTTGCTAAAAATTCATTTTAGTCGCTGAAATACAACTTTAGTTGCTATAATTTAATATTATCTACTAGAATTCAATGTTGTTATTCAATTTCAGTGGCTAAAAACCATTTCAGTACTTCTAACTCAATTGCAATTTATAGTATTACATTTTAGTTGGTACATTTAAAATTTTAATGGCTGTTAAGAATAATTCAAGTATAATTATTATAATTTAATAACAACTGTTAGAATAAAATTGTATTGACCGGAATCCATTTTAGTTTCTGGAATTCAATTTCAGTTGCTAGAACTCAATCTTAGTTGCTAGAATTCAATTTTAGTTGCTAAAAATTCATTTTACTTGCTAGAACAACTTTAGTTGCTAGAGTTTAATGTTACCTACCAGAATTAAATTTTAGGTGCTAAAAAACAATTTTAGTACTTAGAATTCAATTTCAATTGATAGTTTTTAATTTTAGTTGCTATATTAAAAATTTTAGTATCTGGAATTATATGTAGTTGCTAAAATAATTCAAGTATAATTATTATAATTCAATATCAGCTGTTAGAATGCAATTGTATTTATCGGAATCCATTTTAGTTGCTAGAACTCAATCTTAGTTGCTAGATTTCAATTTTAGTTACTATATTTCAACTACAGTTACTATAATTAAATGTTAGTTCCTAGAATTATATTTTAGCGGCTATAAATCAATTTTTGTTGCTATAATTTAATTCAGGTCTCTAAAGTCCGATTTAGGTTACTTAAATTAAATTTTAGTTACCAGAATTCGGGTGTATTTGTTTTTAAATTAATTAAAGTTGCTGAAATTCAATTGCAGTTACTCGGATTCGTGTTAAGTTACTATAATTCAGCTTTAGTTTCTAAAATTAAAATTTTGTTACTATTTTGTTACTAGTTACTAAGATTGAATTTTAGTTAATATGCATAATTCCATTTATCGGCTATAATGCAATTTTGGCTTCTTAAATTTATTTTTAGTTGCTAGAATTTAATTTTACGTACTAGAAATAAATTTAAGTTATTAAAATCAAATTTTAGTTGCTATAATTAAATATAATTCTAGAATTTAACTTAAGTCGGTAGAATTCAGTTTTAGCTGCTCTAATTTAATTGAAGTTTCTAAAATTGAATTTTACTTGCTAGAATTCAATTTTAGATTTTTCATTTGATTGTACATTCGAGAATTCAATTTTATTGACTTTAATTCAGATTTCGGTGCTAGAATTTAATTGTAGCCACAAAAATTACATTTAAGTGATATAAATTCAATTTCAATTGCTAGAATTGAATGTTAATTTATAGAATTGAATATTAATGCCTATATTTCACTTGACTTGCTTCAATTTAATTGAAATTGCTAGAATTAAATTTGCTCTAATTAAATTTTAGTTGCTATAATTCAATTAAAGTTTCTAACATTTAATTGTGCTTGCTAGAATTAAATTTTAGCTACGAGAATAAAATTGAAGTCATTTGAATTCAATTTCAGGAACTAGAATTTAATGTTAATTTATAGAATTGAATATTAATGGCTACAATATTTAACTTGAGTTGCTATAATTTAATTTAAATCGCTAAATTTCAATGAAAGCTGAAATTCAATTTCAGTTACGCAAATTCATATTTAGTTACTATTATTCAACTTTAATTGCTAGGATTAAATTTAATTTACTTTAATTCAATTTTGTTCACTTCTATTCAATTTTAGTTATTAGAATTCTATTTTAGCGGCTCTAATTTTATTCTTGTTTCTATGATTCAATTTAGGTTTCTTAAATCCAATTTTAGTTGCTTAGATTCAATTTAGAGTAATCGCTAGAATACAACTTTATTGCTAGAAGTTAATATTATCTACTAGAATTCAATTTTAGTTGCTATAATTCAATTTCAGTGGTTAAAAAACAATTTTAGTACTTAGAACTCAATTACAATTGATAGTGTTTTATTTCAGTTGCTAAATGTAAGGTATTAGTGGGTGGAACTAATGTAGTTGCTAGAATAATTCAAGTATGGTTATTATAATTCAATATCAACAGTTATAATGCAGTTGTATTTACCGGAATTCAATTTCAGTTCCTAGAACTCAATCTTAGTTTCTATATTTCAACTTTAGTTGCTAAAAATTCATTTTAGTCGGTAAAATACAACTTTATTTGCTAGAATATAATGTTATTTACTAGAATTCCATTTTTAGTTTATATAATTCAATTTCAGTGGCCAAAAAACCATTTTAGTACTTATAATTCAATTTCAATTGATAGTTTTTAATTTCAGTTGCTAAATTTGAGGTGTGAGTGGGTGGAATTAATGTAGTTGCTAGAATAATTTAAGTATATTTCTTATAATTTAATATCAACTATTAGAATGCAATATTATTTACCGAAATCCATGTTAGTGGCTAGAATTCAATCTTAGTTTCGAGATTTCAGATTTAGTTGCTAAAAATTTATTTTAGTCGCTAGAATGCAGCTTTAGTTGCTAGAATTAAATTTTATCTACTATAATTCAATTTTAGTTTGCTCCATTTTAGTTGCTAGAATTCAATTTCAGTTGCTAGAACTCAATCTTAGTTGCTAGATTTCAATTTTAGTTACTAAAAGTTCATTTTAGTAGCTAGAACAACTTTACTGGCTAGAGTTTAATGTTGTATGCTAGAATTCAATCTTAGTTGCTATAATTCAACTTCAGTTTCTAGAATTCAATTTTAGTTGTTAGAAATCAATTTTAGCTGATATAATTCAATTTTAGTCATAACATAATTTTAGTTGTTAGAATTTAGTTTTAGTTTTTAGAAATCAATTTTAGTTGACACAATTGAATTTTAGTCGCTATAACATAATTTTAGTTGATATAACATAATTTTAGTTGGTAGAATTTAATGCTAGTTTTTAGAAATCAATTTTAGTTGATACAATTCAATTTTAGTCGCTATAACATAATTTTATTTTCTAGAATTCTATTTCAGTGCTTAGATTTCGATTTCAATTAATAGAATGCAATTGTATTTACCGTAATCAAATTTAGTTGCTACTAGAATTCTATTTCAGTTGCTAGAACTCAGTCTTAGTTCGTAGATTTCAATTTTAGTTGCTAAAAATTCATTTTAGTCGCTAGAATACAATATTAGTTGCTAGAATTTAATATTATCTACTAGAATTTAATTTTAGTTGCTATAATTCAATTTCAGTGGTTATAAACCTTTTTAGTACTTAGAATTTAATTTCAATTGATAGATTTTAATTTCAGTTGCTAAATTTAAGGTGTTAGTAGATCGAATTAATGTAGTTGCTAGAATTTAGTTTTAGTTATTATAATTTAATTGCAATTTTTATAATTTAATTGGATTTACTAGAATTAATGTTTGGTTGCTATAATTCAATTTTAGTAGGTCAAAATCAATTTTAGTTGCTAGAATTAAATGTCAGTTCCTAGAATTCAATTTTAGTTTTTAGAAATCAATTTTAGTTGATAGAATTTAATTTTAGTCGCTATAATAGAATTTTAGTTGCTAGAGTTCAATTTTACTTGATAAAATTCAATTTTAGTCGCTATAACAGAATTTTAGTTGCTAGAACTCAATATTAGCTTCTACAATTTTATTTCAGTGGCTAAAATTCAATTTTAGTACTTAGAACTGGAATTCAATTTTAGTTAATATAGTTAAAATTAAGTATTTCAATTAAGGTTTTAAAAATTCAAATTTGGTTGCTAGAATTCCATTTTTTGTTTCTACAGTAATTCAATTTAAATCCCTAGAATTCAAGTCAACTTTCTAAAATTCAATTTTAGCTGCTTAACTTAAATTGTAGTTGCTAGAATTAAACGCAATTAAAATGGCTAAAATTCAATGGAATTTTCTTAAATTCACTTTTAGTTTCTAGAATTCAATTTTTTGTATCTACAATTCAATTTAAATTAGTAAAATTCAATTCAGGTTTTTAACGCTAGAATTCGTCTTTTTTCTATAGAATTCAATTTTAGTTGCCAAAATTAAATTTTAGTTTACAAAATTAAATTTCAATTGTTAGTATTCACTTCCGAGCACAATAATTTAGTTTAGAAGGCTAGAATTAAACTTGAGTTACTATAATTTAATTTTGGCTATAGTTCAATTTGAATTACTAAAATTCAAATTTTATTTGGCTAGGAACAATTTTTAGTTGCCAGAGTTCAATTTTAGTTGCTAGAATTCAATTTAGATTTGCCAGAATTTCATTTAAATGGCTAGAATTGAACAGACGTGCTGTGTACTAATAAAGATTTACCGCCCTCTTTTCAATTTCCATTACTATATTTTTTTTCGATTGAAGAGTAGACAAAAAAATAAAATTTCAAGAAAATATAAATTATAGAAACTATAGAATATATAACTATAGAAAAATAGAATTTTGAGAAACGAGAAAAAATCTGCCTTAGCCCGGATTTGAACCAGGAACGTCACTAGCAATATGCGGAAATATCTACTGATCTCACTTCTCGAAATTTTGTACAAGTAATGGACATTATTTAATATTTAATATCCATTCCAGAAAAAAAAACTAAATTCGAAACATTGCCCATTTTTGTTGCAGGATGGCTTAACCAGGAACGACGACAGAATCCTAGCAACCTGTCTGAGTCTCTGTAGATCTACCAAGGATCAAATTACTTCAGGTAAGTCTTAAGGGTGACCCTAACACTATTCATGGTGGCAATTTGACGTTGCTAAAAATCAATTTTGTTTGTCAGAATTCCAGTTCAGTTGCTAGAATTGAATGTTAGCTGCTAGAATTCAATCGCAGTTGCTATAAATCAATTTTAATACTTAGAACTCAATTTAAATTGATATTATTTAATCTTAGTTGTTGCATTTAAAATCTTAGTTTCTACAATTCAATTACAGTGCTAGAAATGATTTTAGTTGTTAGAATTAAATGCTAGTTGCTAAAAATCAATTTTAGTCGCTTAAAATCAATTTTGTTTTCCAGAATTTCATTTCACTTGCTAGAATTGTATGTTAGCTGCTTCAATTTGATTTTAATTGCTAGAATTAAAGTTCAGGTGATATAAGTCCATTTTTATCATTAGGATTCAATTTCAATAATTGTATTTAATTTTAGATATTACGTTTAAAATGTTGGGACTGAAATGGAATATAAATGCTAGAACTCACTTTCAGTTGCTAGAAATCAATTTATTTACTAAAATGCAATTTCAGTACTAGAAATTAATGTTAGTTGTTAGAATTAAATTTTAGATGCTAAAAATCAATTTTGTTTGCCAGAATTCAAGTTCAGTTGTTAGAATTGAATGTTAGCTGTTAGAATTAAATCGCAGTTGCTATAAATAAATTTTAATATTTAGAACTCAATTTAAATTGATATTATATAATTTCAGTTGTTGCATTTAAAATCTTAGTTTCTACAATTCAATTTCAGTGCTAGAAATCAATTTTAGTTGTCAGAATTCAATGCTAGTTGCTAAAAATCAATTTTAGCTGTTAGAATTCAACTTTAGTTGCTAAAAATCAATTTTAGTCGCTTAAAATCAATTTGGTTGCCAGAATTTAATTCCAGTTGCTAGAATTGTATGTTAGCTGCTAGAATTCGATTTTAATTGCCAGAAGTAAATTTTAGGTGATAAAAATTCATTTTTATAATTAAACTTCAATTTCAAATAATAGTATTTAATTTCAGTTGTTACGTTTAAAATTTTGGGACTGAAATAGAATTTAAATGCTATAATTCACTTTCAGATGCAAGAAATCAATTTTAGTCGTTATAATTTAATTTTAGTTGCTAGAATTCAATTTCAGTTGCTATAAATCAATTTTGATACTTAGAATTTAATTTAAATTGATATTATTTTAGTTTAGTTGCTGCATTTAAAATCTTCGTTTCTAGAATTCAATTCCAGTTGATAGAAATAATTTTTGTTACTAAAATTCAATTTCAGTACGAGAAATCAATTTAATTACTAAAATTCAATTTCAGTTGCTATAAATTAATTTTGATACTTAGAATTCAATTTTAATTGATAGTATTTAATTTAAGTCAATAAATTTAAAATTATATTAGTTAAATTATATTCTATATTTTCGTTCTTAGAATTCAACTATAGTAGCTAAAAATCAATTTTGGCTGCTGGAATTCAATTTCAGTTGCTATAAATTAATTTTGATACTTAGAATTTAATTTTATTTGATAGTATATGATTTTCATTGATGAATTTAAAATTATAGTGGTTGAAATTAAATGTTGTTGCTAGAATTCAATTTTAATTGCGATAAACCAATTTTGATACTTAGAATTCAATTTTTATTGATAATATATCATTTTAGTTGATGAATTTAAAATTATAGCGGCAGAAGTTAAATTTAGTTTCTAGAATTCAATTTTAATTGCTATAAATCAATTTTGACACGTAGAATTCAAGTTTAATTGATAGTATATCATTTTAGTTGATGAACTGAAAATTATAGCGGCTGAAGTTAAATTTAGCTGCTAGAATTCAATTTTACTTGCTAAAATTAAATTTTAGTGCTAGAAATCAATTTCGGCTGTTAGAATTCAATTTTAGTTGTTAAAAATCATTTTTAGTCTTAAGAACAATTTTGGCTGCAAGAATTCAATTTCAGTTGCTAGAATTTAATATTAGCTGCTATAATTCGACTTGAGTTGCTATAATTCAATTTCAGTTGCTATAAATAGAGTTGGGTGATTAGAGTAAGTGTAAGGTGGCGATAAAGGTAAGTAGGGGAGGAAGAGAGGAAAAATATTAGCGGTTAGGAAAAGGGGAAATGAGGGGAAAATTAGGAAAAAATGTGGGAGGGAATTACGGGCAATTAGTGTAAGGCAAACTTGGATGTTGAATTAGGGGAAGTGAGGGAAAATGAAGAAAGGGGAAACAAGAAGAATAGTGGAGGGATTAGAGATAGGTAATTAAGTTTTTAAAAATAGAGGCAGCGAGGAAAGTACAGGTTGAGGAAGTGAGGGGAAATGATGAGTAACTTAGATGAAATTATGAGAGGTGAAGTAGGTGAAATTAGGGAAAAGCAAGTAAGAAGGGGGATATTTTGATGGCAAATTACGGAAAGAGAGAATGAGGGTAAAGTAAGGAAGGGGAATGAGAAGGGAAATTGTGAAGAAATTAGGGGATTAAAAATAGTGGAAGTAAGGTAAATTTTGGCGGAGGGAGTAAGGGGAAAATAGTCAATTTTTATGAGGAATTGATGAATTTTCATCCTGGATGATATCTAGGAAGTATGAGGGAAGGGTAAGAAAGAAAATAAGGATTAAAAAATAGGGGAAGTGAGGAAAACGAAAGGTGAAGAAGTGAGGGGGAATAAGAGGAAGGGGATGGATCACGTGATGGCATATGAAGGAGGGGAAGTAGGGGATAAAGGTAAGTGGGGGGATATAAAGAAAAGGGGAGTAGAAAAAATTAGGGTATGGAAAATTAGGGGAAATGGTGTTGGGTGTTTAGGGGAAGTAAAATTTGGGGAGGCTAGAGGAATTATGGAGGTGTGAGGGAGGTTAGAAAAAGGGGAAATGAGGGGAAAGTTAGAAAAAATTATGACAGGGAAGTACGTGCAATTAGGTTAGGGCAAATTTGGATGTGGAATTAGGAGAAGTGAGGGAGAATAAAGGAAGGGGAAAAAAGAGGAATAAGGAAGTGTTGAAAAGAAGGAATTTAAGATTTTAAAAATAGAGGAAGCAAGGAAAGTACAGGTTGAGGAAATGAGGGGTAAGTTAGATGAAATTATGAGAGGGGAAGTAGGTAAAATCAGGAAAGAGCACATGCCGAAAGGGGATATTCTGATGGGAAATTACGGAAAGTAAGGGAGAATGAGGGGAAAGGAAGCAAGGAAAGGAAGGAGGGATTAAGGGGAAAATAGGGGGAATTTAGAGAAATTATTGGAGGGGAATTTGAGGAAATTAGAAGAGAGGAAATTAGGGGAGGGTCAATTTTGCTGAGGAATTGGGGGAGTTCAGGGAGTATGAGGGAAGGATAAGTTAGAAAGAAAATAAGGATTTAAAAATAGAGGAAGTGGAGAAAATGAAGGGTGAAGATGTGAGGCAGAATAAGAGGAAGGGAATAGATAACGTGATAGTTAATAAGGGAGGGGCAGTAGGGGGAGAAAGGTAAGGGGAAATGATGATTAGGAACCTAAAGAATATAGGAAATGAGGTGAGACTTGGGGTGGGTTAGTAAGGTAAGTGAGGGGATATAAAGAAATGGAGAGTAGAGAAAATTAGGGTACGGAAAATTAGGGGAAATGGTGTTGGGTGATTAGGGGAAGTAAAAGATGGGGAGGCAAGAGGAATTCCGGAGGCGTAAAGGGAGGAAATTATGGGTTGAAGAATAGTGGAAGCGAGGAAAATGCATTGTGAGAAAGTAAGGGGAAGTGATATGTAAGTTAGATGAAATTATGACAGGGTAAGTAGGTAAAATTAGGGAAGGGCATTTGAGGGAAGGGGATATTTTGATGGGAAATTACGGAAAGTAAGGGAGAATGAGGGGAAAGGGAGCAAGGGGAATGAGAAGGGAAAGTGTGAAGAAATTAGGGGATTAAAAATAGTGGAAGTAAGGGAAATGCAGATGGAGGAAGTAAGGGAAAAATAGGGGGAATTTAGAGAAATTATTCAAGGGGAAGTTGGGGAAATTTATGGAGGGTCAATTTCGATGAGGAATTGGGGGAATTCAGGGAGTATGAGGGAAGGGTAAGTTAGAAAGAAAATAAGGATATAAAAATAGGGGAAGTGGGGAAAAAGAATGGTGAAGAAGTGAGGGGGAATAAGAGGAAGAGAATATATCACGTGATGGCAAATAAGGGAGAGGAAGTAGGGGAGAAAGGTAAGGGGAAATGAAGATTAGAAACTTGAAGAATACGAGAAATGAGGGAAGTTGAGAAAATTAGGGGAAATGTTGGGTGATTAGGGGAAGTAAAAGTTGCGCAGGTAGGAGGAATTATGGAGGCATAAAGGGAGGGAATCAGGGGTTGAAAAAAAGGGGAAACGATGAAGATGCATTGTGTGATGAGGGGAAATGATGGGGGAGTTTAGGAGAAATTATGTGAAGGAAATTAGGGCCAATCAGGGGAGGAGGAATGGAAATGAGAGCGGGAAAGCGGAGTAGTGCGAAGAAATTAGGGATGTGAAAATAGGAGAAGTGAGATAAATTAGGGAAATGAGGGGTGGGAAAGTAGGGGTTATGGGAAATGAAGGAACAGGAAGTAGTGATTTCGAATTTTATGATTTTTTTTTCGTCACACGCTACTATTATAAATCTCCATCCCTTAAAACCTTTACTTTTAAATTCTGTTCTCAGAGGAGGGACAACCGAGACGATTGAGGAGGGACGTGGTTCTGCTCACCGAGGACAGAAATTTGAGGGTAAAGGCCCTGGCGAGGGACGTTCCGGTAAGGGAAGTGCCAGATTTTGTCCAATGGGCCGGACTCGGTTGAATCTGAATACTTCGAATCAATCTTTATCTACACAAGCACATCTTGTCGCTCGCCACATTCGATTGGAGAACCGAATGAACGGATTTTATCTTCCGGCGACGACAAATCGACAAAATGTCTTTTCCTGCGAAAGTCAAAAAGTGATCAAGGTCGATTGTAGATCGGCAAAGAAGGTCCGAAATTAAAAAGGTAACAAGCGATTGAAGATCGATTCGCGGCCCATCTTTCTCTCAGCTTATCCTTCATTTTTTACTGATAGAGTGTTCCAAAGGAGGATGAGATGTGAGAAAAATTGTTGGGTCTGAGGAAACAAAAAAAAAACAAAAAAAAATATAGTAAAACTCGAGACAAGTTTGTACAGAGGACGTTCAGAAGGTGTTTGATAGAGTAGATCGAATTTTATGCATCAAGATTCTACATCCTTTTATGGTTGAGACCATCTATTGTGGTCGCATTATTGTATAGTCTTTAATCGTGTTCATAATGATACTTTTGTAATATTTTTTGAGATAGTATATCGCCATCGCTTATTAAAAGTGATAGAACACATTTCTTTCTTCCTTTGGAAGCTGAGGATGTGGATCGTTAGTTGTTTTAAATTCTTGTATATCTATTAGATTTATAATGTGTAAGAGAAGCGAGCGACTTTAGCGAAGATCACTGATTGTGAGTAGAACCGATAGGAATTTTCTTTTCTAGCCTTAATTATTAGTTTTTAGTCTATCCTTTTTTAATTGCACTTTAGCGACACTTTTTTTAATAAAAGTCTTTATCATGATTTCTATCTGCAAGTGTTTTTGCTCCAGATTTGATTAGATTTTTCCTCGTGTGTAAGATAATTGATAGTAGACAAATCGTTACATTCAGAAAAATATTTTGTTGAATCGACAAATTCAGCAAAGTTCACCAAACGATTTTGTGGAGTGAACAGATTTTTTTTCTGAGCGTAGCAGCGGTATAATGAAAGATTTCCAATTTTGGCTCAAATTGTTAAGAAAGCATGAAAATTTGTGTATGTGTGATCCTTGTTATATAAAAAAGGTTTTAGGATCAAGGGCCAACATTTTTTTTTAATTTAAAAGAATGCTGATTTTTTTGGTTTGGTATTTTTCAAATTGCGGTAAAAAAATTTAAAAAGTGAAAACTGAGTACATCTAGACCTCCATCTCCTCTCCTCCTTCTTCTCCTCCTCCTCCTCCTCCTGCTTCACTTCTCCACTTCTCCATATTTTTTCTGAAAATCGAATCAATTTTTAATAAAAATAATTCGAGAAACGGAAATTATTCAAAAACAAAGTAATTCCTTTCAAAGAGTTCCAGAAAAAGTAACTTTCCTATTTTTTAATATTTAGCGCCAAAAATTGTAGAAAAAAACACTTTTGAACCAATCAGGCTTTTATAAAAACAATTAAGATAATTATTTTTTTATCGTTTATCCACGAAAATAAATATTTAAAAATTAACAAAATCTGGACCTCCTCCTCCTCCTCCTCCTCTTCTTCTTCTTTTTCTTCACTTCTCCACTTTTCCATATTTTTTCTGGAAATCGAATCGAGTTTTCATCCAAAAATTCGAGATACGGAAAATATTCAAAAACAAAGTAATTCCTTTCAAAAAGTTCCAGAAAAAGTTACTTTTCTATTTTTCAATATTTAGCGTCAAAAATTGTAGAAAAAAAAACACTTTTGAACCAATCAGACATTTATAAAAGCAATTAAGATAATTAATTTTTCATTGTTCATCCACGAGCAAAAATATTTAAAAATTAATAAAATCTGGAACTCCTCCTCTTCCTCCTCCTCCTCCTCCTCCTCCTCCTCCTCCTCCTCCTGCTCCTGCTCCTTCACTTCTCCGCTTTTCTATATTTTTTCTGAAAATCGAATCAATTTTTCATTTAAAAAATTCGAGATACGGAAAATATTCAAAAACAAAGTAGTTACTTTCAAAGAGTTCCAGAAAAAGTAACTTTTCTATTTTTCAATATTTAGCGTCAAAAATTGTAGGGAAAAACACTTTTGAACCAATCAGGCATTTATAAAAACAGTTAAGATAATTAATTTTTTATTTTTCATCCACGAGCAAAAATATTTAAAAATTAATAAAATCTGGAACTCCTCCTCTTCCTCCTCCTCATCCTCCTCCTCCTTCACTTCTCCACTTTTCCATATTTTTTCTGAAAATCGAATCAATTTTTAATAAAAATAATTCGAGAAACGGAAATTATTCAAAAACAAAGTAATTCCTTTCAAAGAGTTCCAGAAAAAGTAACTTTCCTATTTTTTAATATTTAGCGCCAAAAATTGTAGAAAAAAACACTTTTGAACCAATCAGGCTTTTATAAAAACAATTAAGATAATTATTTTTTTATCGTTTATCCACGAAAATAAATATTTAAAAATTAACAAAATCTGGACCTCCTCCTCCTCCTCCTCCTCTTCTTCTTCTTTTTCTTCACTTCTCCACTTTTCCATATTTTTTCTGGAAATCGAATCGAGTTTTCATCCAAAAATTCGAGATACGGAAAATATTCAAAAACAAAGTAATTCCTTTCAAAAAGTTCCAGAAAAAGTTACTTTTCTATTTTTCAATATTTAGCGTCAAAAATTGTAGAAAAAAAAACACTTTTGAACCAATCAGACATTTATAAAAGCAATTAAGATAATTAATTTTTCATTGTTCATCCACGAGCAAAAATATTTAAAAATTAATAAAATCTGGAACTCCTCCTCTTCCTCCTCCTCCTCCTCCTCCTCCTCCTCCTCCTCCTCCTGCTCCTGCTCCTTCACTTCTCCGCTTTTCTATATTTTTTCTGAAAATCGAATCAATTTTTCATTTAAAAAATTCGAGATACGGAAAATATTCAAAAACAAAGTAGTTACTTTCAAAGAGTTCCAGAAAAAGTAACTTTTCTATTTTTCAATATTTAGCGTCAAAAATTGTAGGGAAAAACACTTTTGAACCAATCAGGCATTTATAAAAACAGTTAAGATAATTAATTTTTTATTTTTCATCCACGAGCAAAAATATTTAAAAATTAATAAAATCTGGAACTCCTCCTCTTCCTCCTCCTCCTCCCCCTCCTCCTCCTCCTCCTTCACTTCTCCACTTTTCCATATTTTTTCTGAAAATCGAATCAATTTTTCATCCAAGTATTCAAATTCGCTTCGAAAAAGCGTTAAAAAATAACTGAACTTTTTTTCAGAATTTTTTTTAAAGAGTTTAATTTGAAGAGTTTAAAAAAAAATTTCTTTTTTCTTTCTTTGTTTAAATTTAATATTTAAAATTCTTTTTTTTTTAAATTCCTCTATTAAAATAAATATTCAAAATTACAATTACAAATTATTAATTGATTTAAAAACAAGAAATTATCCTTTTCCTCGAAATTTGCGAAATATGAAAAAAGTATGAAAGCAAAATTCTAACTTTCGAAGAATTCTACAAAATTTCTTCTTCCACATTTCGATATTTTTCACCAAAATATTTTGGAAAACTTAATATTTTTTGAAATATTCAAAAATTGCTGCAAAATATTGAAAAATGGAAAACGAAATTTTTTGTAGAACTTTGTAGGAATAAAAAAAATGGACATTCATTTGTTATTTTTTTTTTATTTTTTAGAAAATACCAAATTTTCTTAAAAAGCTTTTTTTAAATTAAAAAAAATTGGCAGCCGCTCCCAAAATTTCGTTAAGTATCGTTTCTATTGTAGAATAAATTAAGACATAAACCTTGTTAAATTATCTTAAAGTATAAAATCGTCGAAATTAATGTTGATCTTTTCTTTTCATGTTACGAAAAATTAGGGAAATATCTCTTTTTCCGGATTCAGAATTCATTTCCACCTAAATCTAGATACAAGAGACATTTTTTGGGATAAAAATCTGCGAAGAAATTTTGCAATCAACTTTAATTGGGAATGGATGATTGATTTTGAGAATAAAAATATAATTTTTTATTAGCGTCAATGAAGTAGCAGATAAAAAAATAAGCGTAGAAAAAAAGCGCTTAAACGCGAGCGTACTTTGTATTTTTCTTACACATAAAAATTTACAATATTGAGCACTGTCTTTCTTAGAATTGAAAGTAAGGGCTGCATCAAGAAAGCTGAGCTGATTAATTTTTGTGAAAAATGTTCTCGCAATTTTTCTAAACGCATTCACTCAATTTTTAGTAGATTTATGGTTAGTATTTTAATAAAAATCGACGTGTCGGTCATCACCGAAGTAACTTTTCAGTCCCAATTTTTGCTGCATGTAGAAAACAAAAGCTGCTTTCGTCTACCCTTAATTTATGATTCTAAGGTAATTTCCAGATAGTTTTTTTATTCTCCCTCTGTGTGATTAAAACTGAACTGTTAAGAAAAGTGTGCGCAAACATTCCGATTGCGTTGTAAATAATTTCTCGAAGTAGTACTTAAAGCAGCTTTACAATTTTTTATTTTTGACTCTGAGGAAATCTGTACTTATTAAGTATATCCGAAGTAGGGACTAACAGGGGTGGGCCAGGATGAATAAGCGTACAACTTGAAATCCTTCCCTTTTCCTTGGAAAAATTTCGTGATTTTATTATTCCACTGCCAGGTTTTTATGTATCCACGGACTTATTTTCTCAAGTCTTTTAGAATAATCGTATGTGAAATAAACGGAGCTGCCGACTGAGTCTTGCTAGAAAATTTTCTTCTTTTTCCCAGGTTTTCCTTTGATGCTCAGCAAATGTAGCTTGCAATAAAGTTCAACATACATTCTACATTTTACAATCTTTTTATTCTTTCTGCAAACCATAGCGGCGCATAAAAATCCTGCGCAACTGGTTCACCGCACCTACGCAGCAGTATCACCGCACTTGCGCAATAGTATCAGCGCACCTACGCAATAGTAATCCTGCGCAGAATTTTTTTTTATTCGAACTAGGCACACGTTCAGAGTTGCTGATGCTGGGATCGCGGGTCATTGAGAAGGTAAGTAAGTACCTTCAAGGATAGAGTACTGCCCGTTGTGAACCGTTACAACGCCTTACTTGTATCATTGCTCGTTTCTTCTCGCATTTTAGCATCCAATTTCTGCCAACAAGTTCTAATCGACTCGGAACTCAGTGAATTGATTGTACATGTATCAGTTAAATCCTACTCATAACTGCTTGGCGAAATTGATTTTGAGTAGAGAATCGATTTTAATCAACTACATCGATGCAGCGACTACCGTTTGCTGATAGATCCTTCGACTAATGTATGTCTAACGCATACATCCTGGTTATTTCTTTTTTTTTACTTTTTATAAAAATCCGTATTTCCTTCCTTTCAATTTTTACCTAATGAAGAAAAATAAAGTCTTATTTCCTCTATGATTAGAAAATTTCCTTCCTCGAGACTTTTATAAAAATCAAAACAAATAGCCTCACATGTCTTATTTTCTCTTCTCAGGGTGGCCGCTGCACAGTTAAAAAAAAACTTACTTTTTTGGTTCAAAAAACATACAGCCTAAAAATATTGACCGCTTTGGACAAACAAAATTTGAAAAAAAAGCTAATAAGATTTCTTAAGAGAGTTGTCGAATCTGATCACTGACCCGGGAGAATCGGGAGAACCGGGAGAAAAACCGGGATAAAGCTGGGAGAGAAATATTACACCGGGAGATTTCCCGTATTTTATAATTAAGCTATAATAATAAATAATTATTATAATTATTCAGGTTTTTCTAAAAATAATTTTTAGATTAACTTTTAGAGTAATATTGTTTTGTATTCTTTATCTTAATTTTTAATTTTCTATGTAAGATCTTATAGTTCTCAAATTTTTAGTTGAAGATTTAAACAAATAAGTAATTTAAAATTAAATTTTTTTTAATTGAGTTTAAAATAAAAAGATTATGCTAGTTTCGTAATTCTTGAAAACAAATTAAACTTCTTTAATTTTTAGTGCTACGAATTATAAATTATACGCTTGCAGTTTAAATTATTATTTATAAATTTTATTTAAATTTAATTAATTTATTGCAAAACGGTATGCTGATATTTACCGACATCCACAACTGATAATATATGTGAAAAAACTGTGGTTTTTGCATAGAGTTAATTTTTTATAAATCGGGAGAAATCACGAATATTCACCGGGAGAATCGGGAGAACCGGGAGAAAGCCGGGAGACGAAGATTTAAAAAATTGTGACCATCCCTGTTCAATAACAGGAAAATTGTTAAAATCGCCTAATTTGCGTAGAGTAATATTACTTAAAGATGTTCCAATATTATACAATAAACAAATAAAAAAGTTGTTAACAAATTATTTGTTGAAAAAATGTTTTCTACGATTTTCCATGATTATACTTTTTTCAAATTATATTTATTGATATTTGAATGGAAAAAATATTATATTTCATATTATTTATTTATATTTTATATTATAAACAAATTTAATAAAAAAATGCAGTAATCAGGCATTTGTCGGCAGAAAAATTCGGTTTTTTCAATGCCAGTCTTTTCAGTTGGGCACTTCATGACAATTGCAGCAACATTTATAATAAGTTGATAAATTTTATGATTTATTTAAAGAAATTTAATAAACAATTGCATTAATCAGGCATTTGTATACAGAAAAATTCTTTTTTTCTGACTGTTAACTTTTTTAGTTAGGAACTTCATGATAACTTCAACAAAATTAATAATTTTTTGATTAATTTTATGATTTTTTAAACAAATTTAATAAACAAATGCATTAATCAGGCATTGTCCGACAGAAAAAAATTTGTCTTTTCCAATGTGAACTTTTTTAATCAGGAACTTCATGATAACTTCAACAAAATTAATAATTCCTTGAACAATTTTATGATTTTTTTTTAAAAATTTAATAAACAAATTAATTAATCAGGCATTGCCCGACAGAAAAAAATCGTTTTTTTCTATTTGAACTTTCTTAATTAGGAACTTCATGTTAACTTCAGCAAAATTAATAACTTTTTGATCAATTTTATGATTTTTTAAAACAGGGAATTTTTCAAAAGAATTTTATTTCTGAATGGAAATTAAGAATATTTTTAAGAATACAAATTCTGGATTTGAACATGGAATTTGCAATTTTTAACCAATTCTGAGCTGAAATTGGAATTTATTCTCAATGGAAAATGGAATTTTTCATAAAAATTATTTTTTTGTGTTAAAACGAGGTATTTTCGAATAAGGTTTAAATTTTTAGAATTGGATCTGTACTTTAAGTACTCTTTCAATTCGAAAGTCTTGATAAGAATTGAAATTAATATATCATTTATTCCTATAATTTTATTTTTAAATACAAAATTTCATGTTTTATCAATAAAATATTTTTAATTTAAAGTTTTAGGACCAGATTTCTACCTTATCGACACTTTTTTTTATTTCTATACTTCTTTTTACACGGAGCGCCACATAAAATTAAAAATTGGGGATAATAAGTAAAAAGCACTAAGAAAAATTTCTTAGTCTGGTCCTACATTTTTATAATTATCAAAAAAGCAAAAAAATATTTACAAACATTTAAAAAAAAATAATTATCAAAATTTAGGATCAGAACCATCATTATTAGTGCTTCTTATTCATTATCCTAAATTTTTAACCCGATCTGGCGCATTGTGTGATAATAAATTAGGAAATAAAAAAAATGTCGGTAAGGTAGGAGTCTGGTCACGTGACCCACGTGTCACATTGCCTTAATTTTGTTTAGCCATTAAAAAAAGTTCTGAAAAGTCCTTTTGAAACTTTTTTCAACATTTATTTATTTATTTAATATTTTGAAATTTTTAATAATTATACGTTCTTTAAAATTATATTGCAAGAAATTTGAATGGAAAAATATTATATTTTTCAAATTTCTCTTATGATTATAATTCCTTATATTTAGTTGTGAATTAAAAAAATCTTTCAGGTCCTTTTTTGATAATTTTTGAAATCTCTTAAAATCATCTTAATTTTATTTATTTAATGTGTAAAAATCTGAACAAT
>JAAAKG020172242.1:0-27266 GCA_010014905.2 Druon quercuslanigerum
GAGATTGATCAGCAACCTGGGTCGGAGCAGTGTTGCGGAGTGAACGTGTTATTTAAATAAATAACGCGAGAATTCCGAAGGGAATTCCCGCGAAAGGGTAACGGCTTAATGGTGTAATAATAATAATAATAAAATTAAATTGATTCCCTAAAGTTCTCTAGAAGTCCTTTAAACTCACTAGAAATTTGTAACATCCCTTGAAGTCTTCGAAATATTTGGCATCCCTTGAACATTTTTAAATCTCTTGAAATTATTTAGAATCTTTTCAGACAACTCAAAATATTTAAAACTATTCATAATTATTGTAATTCCTTCATCTGTCTTGAAATTGTACAATTCTATTAAAATTAGTAGAAATGAGTAACCATCATTTGTATTTGCTCGAATCTCTAGAAAACTTGAAAATCCCTTCAAATCCTCGCGGGGATTTAATAAAATCCTTAAATCTTGTAAACATTTCTTAAAATTCCTTTAAATTTTTGAGATCACTAAAAATGCCTTAAAATCTCATTTTATAGAATTAATTTATCTACAAATCTCTTTAAATCTTTGGAAATCCTAAAAAATTATTTGAAATTACGGAAATTCACAGAAAAAAACTTGAAATCAAATTTAATTTATTCTCAAAATTTCTCTAGAAATCCCTGGAAATGAATAATTATTTTTTAGTTTCTTTATTGTTTGCATGATTTTTCTAGAATCGTGAAAAAATCATAAGAAATTTATCGTAGAAAAATCATTTTAGGCCTATACTGAATTTCCTATAATATTTTTTCGTGAGGGGTGAATTGAAACATTAAATTCATATTGACAATTTAAAAAGTGTAATAAATACTCCAGACTGTAAAAATCCTTGATACTATTTTAGCTCGCAGATTACATTCTTTAAGTAATTTAACTATACTGAAGAGGATATGTCTGCAGACTCTCGAGCTTCGTATTTCGCTTTTTCTTTTTGCGAACTCATACGAAATGTTAGTACTTGTTCAGCGATACTAACGAGTAAAAGATAAACGAGTGACCTTGCCGCATGCAGAATTGATAAGGATTGTAATTCATATATCGTGAGCTCTTACACATTTATGACACGAGCAACCTTGAGACCTCGCATTGGTCTACGAATAATGATTTATCAAATTGAATTCACGCGCCCCCGATTTAATCGCTAGTTAATCATAAGCAGACGGGCGTTCAATTGAATTCTACACAATATGCGATGCGGTGTTAATTAATTAGACAATTGCAATTCTTTTCCTAGAGGATCTTGACTCACATTTAGCAATTCAAGTATTTTCTAAACAGTAAAACTGATTTTAACATCATATCTGAGAATTGATATTCTTATTTTATAAGGTTTATATTTGGCCAAGTTCAAAATAGAGAACATAAGTATGAACTTCAATAGGCTCATATGTGATTTTCAAGGTCAAGATTTTATCAAACTAAAAATTTTAATGTTTTTTTCCATTCACTGAATAATAAAAAATTTCAAGAAAGCTTAGAGTAAAAGTTCTAGATCATTCAAAAATATACCTTTTAGCTAATAAATTTTTTTTCTTAAAGCCACTATTTTTTGAAAAAAGAAAAAAACGTTGGAAAAAGCGTAGAATTCGTTAAAATAGGAATTGCGATTATAATCCTATGATTACTGATTATTGCACAGAAAAAAATCCGGGTGGAGCGGGGTACCAAGTACCCTAGAACCAATACTGTCCGCGTGTGCTGGAACTCTATCGGTTCGATAAATGGACCTGGGGTAGTTCAATTCTCTTGGGACCAGCTTGATTTGGCTAGCGAAAGCCCGACGTATCAGTATCGAGACAAGGTTGCTTCTGCGGATGCGGGACTACTAAACTCTAGTCCCACGCGTTCGCTAGCCGAATCAAGCTGCTCCCAATAGAATTGAACTACCCTAGTTCCATTTTTCAAACTGATAGAGCTTCAGCCCACGTGGATTTTTTCTGTGTAGCACTCTCCATGCATACACTTGTATTGCTTACATTTTAAATTTTGTCAAAGTTCTGACCGCGAAAATTAAAATTGCATGGTGCCAATCTAGAATATTCAACAGCTGCGCTAAAGATAAATTTATTTGATCATTTACTATCAAATATTATTGCAGAAAATTAAATTGCAATCTATTTAACAATAGGTGACATTTGAAATATTCAAAATATCAATGAAAATTGAACGATTCTGCTCGTGTATAAAAACCAACCCGTCCTTATTAATTGAAGTTTGGTATGACGGACGTCATATTTACAGTTTCCACCATATGAAGAATTGCTACTTAACATGTACATGATTTCGACTCGCAAAATAAACTTATTGCATAAAGGTGATAGTTGGGCGTGTAATCTAAACAATGAATAATACAAATAATAAAATAGCCTCGGAAAGGACCGAAACTTTAATTGACAAAAGGCATGCACACGGAAAATGTAAAGGTGAAGTTTCAGGCGACGAATGAAGACTGTCTGTTTGTAATGCTAGGGGGGTGAATGATCTCAAGTTAAAAGAATTACGAGAAACTATGCACGTAAGGAAACTAGATATTTTATGTGTACCTAAAACAAAGAAAAAGGAATACGAAAGTAGGGATATAGAAAACGGGTTGTGGAAAGGCAGATTTGAACTATGGTTAGGAGTACATAGTGAAACACATCGCAGGCAAGGAGTAGGTCTGATTTTGAATGAAAGAGCAAAACAGTATCTCGCAGATCATGATTTCGTATCTCCCAGATTGCTGTGTGCTAGAATGAAAGTAGAAATCAGAAGATTATTTAACATAGCATGTTACGCACCAGTTGATAGTGATTCCAGAGAGTACTTGGTAATTTTAGGGATCCAAGAACAAACTGAAACGGAGATAAACTAGTTAGCTTTTGTTTAGAAAAGGGTCTGTTTTTTACAAATACTTGGTTTAGGCATAAAATGATCCACATGTATACCTGGTCTAAAGGAAATAGCTATAGTATAATTGAGTTTTATTCTTGCGGATGAAAGACTAAGAGAGCTAGTCAAAGATACAAGGGTCATCAGGGCTTATTATTACAACATTAGGCCGTTTCCTTTTCGAGGTAGGCGTGACTGACTCGGTGAGGTTTCTATGGCTTCTTATGTCCCTTCTAAGTAGGGTCTCATTCACACATTCTAACCATCCTTTCCGCGGTCTGCCTCTGGGCACGCTGCCATTTACTTTACCTTGATTTACTTGTTTCGTTAGTCGTTCATCCTTCATTCTCTTAACATGCCCAAACCATCATA
The DNA here is from genome assembly GCA_010014905.2 of Druon quercuslanigerum. Taxonomy (NCBI): domain Eukaryota; kingdom Metazoa; phylum Arthropoda; class Insecta; order Hymenoptera; family Cynipidae; genus Druon; species Druon quercuslanigerum. The sequence goes on from JAAAKG020172242.1 coordinate 3,268, forward strand.
CCCGATTTCTTTCCCATGTGTCAACTAGCGTTTCTTCCGCGCCACATTATTTAAGGATTATCTCGTTACTCATCAAAGTTCATCAAAGTTTTCCCACATGTATTGCGCAAGGATCTCATGTCAATCGCGTTAATTTTACTCTTATCTTTTTCTTGATATGTCCATGTCTCGCTGCCGTATAGTACATTCGGTACAAATATAGAACTATTTATTGCCATTTTCACCTTATTTGATATATTTTTACTTCTGATAAGAGGACCTGGTCTACAAAAAGAACCTTCTTACCTTCGCTTAATCGTGTATCTAAATCCTCATCTATCTTCCCGTCCCTAGTATATAAGCTACCAAGGTATACGAATTTCTCAACTTGTTCAACTCTCTCATAATTTAATACAATGTTGCATTTTGTTTTCTCACTCTTTCCTTCGAACATCACAGTTTTTCTTTGAGTTACGTTAATTTTGAAGTCCATGATCTTCATGCCTACCTTTAGTTTATTCAACATCCTTTGCAAGTCTTCGATTGACTCTGCCATAATAACCTTATTATCTATCATGTAGAAAACTTTTTCTAGGTCAACAAATGCACAGAAAACTTTTTTGCCAACTCTCAAACTTTTTTCTGTGATTTTACTTAAGCTAAATATTTGATCCGTGCAGGACCTTCCTGGCATAAACCCACTTTGGACTTCCCAAAACTTTTCTTCTGTTATTTTCATTACCCTACGAATAAGTATTTTTGAGTATATTTTACTTAAGGTACTTAATCAGCTGATCCCTCCGTAATTATTGCAGTCCCGTTTATCTGCCTTTCTTTTGAATATTGGTACGATAATTGCTTTTTTCCAATCATCTGGGACTTCTGCAACTTCGATGCATAAATTTATCAGTTCGCACAGTCTATGAGGTATGTACTCGCCACCGAGTTTAGTCATTTTAGCGTTAATACTGTCTACCCCGGAAGCCTTACCGTTTTTCAAGTTCTTGATTATATCCCTAACCTCAGTGACACAGCCTTTCTCAATTAAGTTTTCTAACTCTGCGTAATATAGCATTTCCCCATTACTATTTCTCATGTTCACAAATTCTGTACTTTTATTTTCCATTATTTTTTTATAAAATTAATATTGTTATTGTTGAAGTATTTTTTTTGTACATTCCCCAGTATGCAAAAATGTATATGGCGAACATTTGTCATATATATATACATACAAACTTTTGTCATTTTTTACCTTTTGAAATCGAAAAATCGAAAAATAAAAATTGAAAACAAGCCAGATGAGATTAAAGAATATAAAGGCAGTACTTGTGTACAAATTTGTACAAGGAAGAAATTTACTCTTTTGATTCGTTTCATATTTCCTAAGTTTTTGAGAAAAACTGGAACTTTCGATTCGTTGAAAATAATTGGTTTTTAATTTAAACGGTTAGGACATAGACTTCATGTTTATCGAAAATTAGTTTGTGAGATAAATCCAGATACAATATAAACAACATTAGTGTTCGCAGCTTTGACTTAAACTAATCTCAACCATACCAATGTATATGTATTAATTTTTTTTATTTCAATATAACTTTTCCTCTGTTCGAACAAATATTTGTTCAAATTACCTAATTGCAAATGCTTTATTCATTTTATGGTTTCCCCAATGAAGTAGATCCATATTAATTTTATTGTTTTAATTTATATAATTATTTATTTGCAATAATTGTGACAAATCTTAGCGTCTGATAAATATATAATTTTTATTCAATAAATAATTATTTATCCGTTAAAAATCTTTTCTTTTAAATAACTAAATTCATTTTTTAACACATTGATAAATTAATTCATTTAAATAAGTATATCAAGCGAAAAAGTGATATATAATTTATATATAGTGTGAAGTATTATATATAATATTCATTTGTTTTATACAAAAAAAAGGATAGAACAAATAAATATTATATATCAGACTTCACACTATGTATAAACTATACATCATTTTCTGCCTGTAATTTATCTCTCAAAGAAATCGATTCAAAAAACATTATTTTATTAAATCTATCTTTTCCTCTAAGCAATATTTTTAATATTAAAAAATTATTTCATTCTTATTATTCAGAATACATTAACCATAGTGGAGAAAATGCAAGTGATATTACATACACAATTTTTGGAAAATTTAAAAGGATTTTTGGAATTTTGCTAGGTCGGAATTCGCATGGTGGGATTTCGGAAAAGTACCGGTGGGCCGTACGATTTTAAGCAATTTGGGTCGTTTGACTTCCAGAATTTAACTCAATTAATAAATTGTCTTAACTATTTCCCCCGCAACATTTTCTATCCTAATTAACCTAGATACTACCTTTTATTTGCATTACAATTTATGATAAAATTTAAGAAATTATTTTTTCAAAAATATTATTTTCCGAGTATTCTTTAAAATGTTTGCACATAGTCCTTTTTTGTTCTAGTGATGGAAGAGATATCCGTTTAGATCAAGACAGCATTTCTTTGGCGGTTTTCTTAAGGAAAGGAAAATTTCTCAAATTACAGAATTCACAAAAGAGACTATCAATCACATTTCTTTTTGTATTTTATTTTCAGAGAACTGTTTTCATAAGTAATGTAAACTAAACATCTTTAAAAAGCCAAAAGGGAAGTAAATATTAGAAATGACATCTACACTTTCATATAGATGTTCAAAGTTTACTCCAAATTTGTTTTCATAGTTTTATATTTTCAAAATTCTTTTATTTTACACAAAACTTTTCTATTTTTTCCCTCCAAATTTCATTTTTTTATTGATTTGTCTCTTTTTGGCAATTTTTCAATCATTTTCATTCATTTTTATACAGTTACATTAATTTATTGTAGAAAAATTAATGTCGTTTACAAAATATTATTATTAGACAAGTCAAAATAATGAAAGCCGTGGGCAATTTTTGTTTAAAACACTAAAAAAAGATTACCATTTTTTCTCCTTCTATAGGTTTTCAGAAAAATTCCTTTATAAAACAAATTTTTGAAAAACACCTGTACTTCTATCAAGATACTTTTTTTGTATAGAGTTTCAATTTTTTAAACAACTTATTAAAAATAGAAAGTCACTAAATATTCAAAAAAAAAAAAAAATTAAGACAATATTCGAAAATTATGTATAAACTATATTACGATGAGCTTCAAAACTTCGTTTTGATCTTCTAAAACTGCATAAATATAAATGTTTTTTGTTTATAATTTTATGTCGAAAGCCTAAACTATTCATTATAATCGCTCAGGTGTTTTTGTTATTCATAATAATTTTCTACAAGCATTAAATTTGATGGACAAAAATTGCATTTATGGCGATGCCATATGGCACCCGCATGAGAACTCAATAAATAATATCTCCGTCTGGGAATACTTGTCACAGAAGAATTATCTTTACAAGATAAGGCTTTTAATTAACATTAATATTTACTAAATTACATGAAAAGATAAAAAATCAAAAATGTCTTCTCTTGTTATTAAAGAATTCTTCACATAGATAATAGGATAAAAGTTAGAAGGAAATTAGGTCAGGATTCAATTCCAATTATCATAATAACTATAAAAATAATCCACGGTGGTATAAAGGGGAGCGGCGTCTAATTCTGCATTTTTTACAATAATTTGTGAGTAACTAGAAGGCGTGTAAAGTATTCTACATCGCTAAAATTATAATGACAAATTACCTCTAATAAAAAAATGCATGTCGGCAAAAAGTGTGGAAAATAGCATAATTATAATTAAAAAATGACAAAGCAGAATAGACTTAATTACTCTTTATATGCAGTATCTCTCACGAGACAGAATCAAGTGACCAGTTGATATATGTGTAGCGAACTTCTAAATGAAGGAAAAAAGAAAAAACCATAAACTTATTTAAAAATTAGCACTCTCTATAAAATATTATTAATAGGTTTGCATCTTAAGTTGTTATATTTTCTAAATATGTCCGTGATACAATTCTCATATTTTTAACCTTTATTTTTCTAGAAAGTCAAATTTAGATTTATTGCAACTTATTATTTTCTTTCAAATTACTAAATCTTAAAGCGTTTCATTCGAGCCATTTAAAATTTAAAGTTGTTTATTCCCATTAAATAATTTTCAAATTAAAAATCTTCAACTTTTACCAACATATGCTTGAAAAATTCCTAATTTTGTAATTGATTATGTAAATGTAAATGATGTTTTCGCGAATACTTTAAAGTTGCAAATAAATATATGTGAAATTGGGGGAAACGCCTAAAACTTTTAGAAACGTAAACAAAAATTGGCGTTTAGGTTTATGATCATAATATGTGCTTCTTTTCCACATATTTTCGATTTCCAATTTTTTATATACAACACAACATACTGAATAAATCTATAATTTCCTAATAATGATGTAATTTTAAAGTAATTATAATGATTAGTTACAAATAAGAGCATAAATCAATGATATTAATGAAGTTATCATGATTGATTTTCTTGAATGCATTTTTGCACTTGAAATTAAAGTGTTTGCAGTTGCTTGTCCTTTTTTAAGTTTCCCAAACAAGCTACTCATTCATAAGTGTATTCGAGGCACCGACATCGTTCTGTTATGATATCAGAGTATCATATCAAATGGAAGAACATCGCGAAGCTGTCTACCGGTCACAGATCTCGAATGGAAACGCCACATAAGTTAACGAGGTCGTGCCTTTGGGATCGGTTTAACGTTCTTTAGAACCATTTGCTTTCTGTTAGAGAGTGTATGTGATTTTATCGGTTTCATACATACAACATGAAGCAATGATGCGAAAAAAGTTGAAAATACCTTTAGAATATTAGAATGTAAAATTATGTCTCAGCGCCTACAATACCTTAAATAAATTTTTAATATTTAATTTAAGATTAACATTTTTAATTCAAAAAAGTTAAAACGACTTATCAGGATACTTAATTTAAATTAAATTGAAAATAGTGCATTAATGTAATTTTTTTGATCGTAAATTTTTTTTGAACCTATTTAGTTGTTATTTTGTTACATCATATAGAGTAAAAGTAACAATGCAAGTATTTCACAGTTGGAACACAAATTTTCGGGGGATTTTTTAGAATCATTTTACGATTACTTGCGAATTACTAAAAAATAATATATTTTTTCTAAATGCAGTATTTTTAGATAGAGCATGTATACTAAAGTTTCTTTTGTTCCCCATGCAAATTTATTCTTATTCTTTGAATTGAGTAGAAAAGAACCTCAAAAATTGAAAAAAGGACAAAATGGTGGCTGATATTTGAAAAATTTTGAAGTGCAGTTTCTCAAAAACCCCACATTTAAAATAGCTTATATCAGTTTGTAAAATAGATAGTAATATTTACTACATATCTCTTGAGTTTCTTTGTTGATAAATCACTGCTTCAAATTGAAAAAAAAAAATGATTGAAAAAACAAAATTCGCATTTTTCTCGAAAAGAACCCAAAGTAGGAAAAAAATGATTAAATTCTTTCCTTGCATGAGCAGAAACTGTAAAACTGTGGACTGTGTTCTTTCCCGTAAACGGTGCAACATACCCCAAAAGGCAAATTTTGTCTGCTTCTCTCTATTTCTCAGAAAAATGCAAAAATTGGATCTTTCAAAAATATTTTTTTTCACTGTGAAGAAGTGGGAAAGAAATAAGAAATTGAAAAGATAAGAAGAAAAATGTAAGACATTGTAAAATTAAAAAAAAAAAACCGCCGCCATTTTGACATTTTTCTGATTAAAAAAATGTATTGGAATCATTTCGAATATCAAGAATTCCTACGGCAAACAAAAATAGAAAATTCAGAAAATCTACACTCGTTCGGAAATTACTGCATTTTGAACAAAAATTCTGTAAATTTTGAAAATTTTCGCTATTGTACTGCGAAATATGTATTCGTTCATTTTCAATATAGAATGCTGTACGCAAATATCAAATAATGCTAACATCTGAAGCTGGATTTCTCTGACTGATCTGAAATGGAATTAGTAACATTTCATTTTTTGATCATGAAAATAATCAACAGAGTTCACATATGCATGTAATAAATATCATTAACTGGTTATACATTTGTGGTTAACTGATTAAAATTTTAAAGATTGGAGATTTTTATTTCAAGTCTGTCAATTATCAAGTTTTCTAGTTAAAGGAATTCAAGATCAAAATCGTTTCAAATTAAAAAAAGTAAAGTCTGAAAACTTTCAAACTGGAGTACTTAAAGCTGCAGAACTAAGTTTTAAAAATTTCCAAATATTAACAATGTGAAATCTTACTTTTAGAAATTAAAACATATTTACATTCTGAACTTTAAAAGTAGAATAACTTCGCATCTTAAAACTTTTAAACGAAAAAAGACATCGTACAACTTAAAACACTGAATTAGGTTCGAAATCTTAAATGAATTTTATTCTAATTTTAAACCTCACTTTCTTATAACAGAATGGTATAAATATGTAAATAGAAAAAAAGCGTCTTTGAGGCGTGGGATTTGCTTCGGTACTTTACATTAAAGTCATTAAGGAAAGTAACTTACTTACTATATGCTTAATTCATCATCCATTATTTATTATACTTGAGTCATCGTTTACCTGTAACAAAAAAAGAAGTCACGTTTTATAATTTATAACGGTAGAATTTATTTACAATATTTGGTACATATTAGTCGCCAGTTTATAATGAGCTTCATTCTTTTGATCAAATTGCGAATTAAGTAGTCAAAGCCAAGTTACGCAAGCCAACGCACATCAAACAGTAAGAACGCATTATCGTACTTGATTAATGCATCTGAATAATTTGACCCCAGTTTAATTTTACTTATCCACTAATTCAAGAATGAAAATAGCAAATGATACAAAAACATCAATCCATTTTCCTCCTTTCGGATTCAACTTCTTAACTATATAACTTTAGAATTGTAAAGTCGACCCAACATGCCATTAAGAACTACTCAAATTTCTGTAAGACAAGAACTAATTTCTAATTTATATTCCTACAATCCTATTTCATAACTCGGATAATCTAAAACTTAGCGTACGTTTGCATATTATACTTAAGATTTTCTAAATTACAAAAAAAAATTGAAACTGATCATAAGATATAAAATAATCTCTTCTTAAAAAATAATGTAAAATTAATATTTTCTTAAATATATTGTTTGATTGAATTAAGAAAAAATGTTTTCATTATCGAAACGGAATCAATAATGGAAATAAACATAGATTATTTTAATAATAGGGACATCTTGATGAATGGAAATGTTTTATTAGTCACCGGTGTTATTACAAGGTGCGTAAATCGATTAAAACTTTGATAAATAAGTTACTGATGATACCGAGTGGTTGGTAATCCTTATCAGAATTTTTCTACAATACCGACAAGGGAGAATAGTGAACCGAAAAGGAAAACCAACCCCAATGTCTTTACACAGTTATACCTACAGTCGAAAGCTTTTAGAAAGATTAAACTTAGAACGATGCTGCCATCTAGAAAATACAAAGGGTACTTTTTCATCAATTGCAATGATTTTCCACCCTTATCACGATTTTTAAACATTGACTAAACCTCTGAAAACGATTCTAAAACCGTTTTAATGTTTTTCTTAGATAGATTCTGTATTAAATTTAGAAATTCTATGTTCGAAACCAATCTTGGAAAAGAGCATCACTTCTTACTCGTATAACTATAAAAATCGACAACAAATTTCTAAAAATGTCGACCCTCCTGTTTTGTTCAAATGTCTGAAATATTTATAAAATGTTCAGAATCAGTCAAAACACTTTCTATAAAAAAGCTTACACACATTGATGAGCTAGTATGAGAAATGGGTATTTTTAATTTGTTATGAACAAATAAATGAGTGAGAAAGCTTTTTTTAGAATGATCAATACTCAGATATTTCATGTCATTGCAATTTGATGACAATACGTGTAAAAAAATTTCATTATGAGTCATTAAAAGTTAAAAATGTTTAATGTAATAAATAAATTAACTTTTTTATTATAACAATTAGAAACATTTTTATTATAATTATTGTTAAATATAAAATAGGGTGGCGAATAAAAATTTCGATTTGCGAATTTTGGAAACGCAACACTGTCAGTTGGCTCCTTTTGGTTAAAAAATACTGACAAAATATTCTTTTATTTAAAAAAATGGTTTAGAAGTTTCTTAATTTTCGATTAAAAAATACAAACTTATGACTAAAAAAGCTCGCACACTTGAGAACTATTTATTATTTACAAAGGTTAGGATCTCATCTATAGTACTATAAAAGGAATATTCTACATAAGGAATAAATTAAAAATAGTTATTCCGGGTAACAGAAAGAAATTTCGAATTTCTAAATATACACAAAATTCGTATTTTTACAGTTTAAAGATTCCTGTAGTGCTTTAAAATATATTTCTAATTGCCATTTCATATCAAGACTCATTTTAAATTAGTTTAATTTATTTATTTACAGAAAATATTTTCTTTATATTGTGGAAGAAATCCTTTGAATATTAGAAAATCTATTTTTATCTCGATTTTGCTGGAAGAGAAAACAAGGTTTAATTTGATTCAATTCTTAATTTTAAATGAGATCTTTGAAAATAGGAATTATCGATTTAAGATTCCAGATCCCTCACTGTGATCCGACTAATTTTATGAGATTTATCAAATATCTTTTCAAGACTCGCGAAGATTTTTGAAGATATGAAAAATTTCCGACATCCGCGGCGAGATTTTGAAACTGTGTTTATTTTGAATTGATTTGATTTTTTTTCTCTACAGTGACTTCGAACTAGATTTCCAAAGTAAATTACCCTTCAGTTTTTCTTCACCTGAAATTTTTTTATTTAAGTAAATATATAATTTCCTTGTCTCCTTACGTATTGCAAAGTGTCCATTTATTAAAGCAGCCATTTGCAGGCAGAAAACAACTAATCCAAGCTAAAAGAAACCCTACAAAATCCCCTCAAACGACTGAGACTGAACCACGAACAACAATTTGTCCCCTCATATTATAGAAGTTATTCGATCGCCTCTTTTTATTTCGACGAGACTGTCAATACACATTATTGTTAAATCCTGTCATTCTTCATGTCATTCTTAGAATAAATTAGGCCCTTGAACAGTGGCTTAGAAAACGCACGAAACCAACACGTAAAAGTATTTGGCTTCCCTTTAAGGGGGTAGTAGGGTTTATTTGGTCAAAAAAGTCCATTTCTAAAGGATTTTTCAAGAAAAAACGGCTATTGCAAATTTATTTTAGTAATTAATACACATTAAAAAAACATTTCAAGAATATTTAAAAAAATTTTCAGTCAAAAATAAGTATTTTCAAGCTTGTGAGAGAAAATTTATGGATGCGCGCCGAAAAAAAGTTACTTTGCCGTGCCACGCAGAACTCAAGTCTGGAACATCTGAAACCAAAATTAAAAAAAAATTTATTAATTTAAGAGTTTTCCTAGGTTGCAACGCTGAGTTTTATTTTTTTGTATTTTTTATACTTTTAAAAAAGTGTTGGTAACATTTTGAAGGGAAAATACCGATAAACAATAATAATTGTAAAAAATAATAGAAGTCAGCGTTGCGTTCTTGCAAATTATGTATAGACATAGTGTACCAAATTTCATAAGGATCGGTCCAGTAGATTTTAAGTTACAGTTGGCACCGGCTTTGAAAACGTCGATCGCGAGAAAAACGCTTCAAAGTTTTGCATAGTAAAAAGAACTAAATTAAGCACTAATAGATTAGAAATTTTTTAATATACTCACACAGAATTATCAATGCCAGGTCCATAAAGTATAGAACTTTCATCTAGCATGTCCAAAGTATCTTCTTGCTCTTGTCTATGACTCCGATTAACTTAAAATTTGGACACAATATTCTCAAGATGTTGTACACTCATTTTAAGAAATAAAAAACCAGGCTTTTTTCGTTAAATACCCTACCACCCCCTTAAACTAAAATAAACCTACTTAAAAATTTTCTTTAAAATTCGCTTTTAAATCTTGCATTATAAATTTAAAAGTAAAAAAAAAAGGAATTTGTAATCATTTCAAACATTCTTTTTAGAAGAAAGAATGAAATGTCAAAAGGATCGTATTTCTTAAATTAAATAATCTTATAATCTTAAAACCAAATAGTTCCAGTTTCAACCGAAAGAGAATCATTTTCATCTAGTTGCTTTTTTAACAAAAAAAGGATTTACTTTTTGCCAAAAAGTACGAGTTTTCTAAAAAACAATACAAAATTTTAACTCCAACAATATGTCTATCAAGAAAGACGAATTTTATATTAAAAATACAAATTCTAAATCAAACATGAAATATATAAATTTTCAGGCAAAGAGAAGTATGTTTAACCAATGAAATGAATCTTGAACAAGTAGTTTGAATTTCAAGAAAGTAAAGTTGGAATTTTCAACCCAAAAAGATGAATTTCCACCGACAAATTTAATAGCTCAAATTTAAACAAACTAAAATTTAATTATGCATGAATATTGACAAAAAATTTGAATGATAAACTAAAACAGATTAATTCTGTACCAAACAGTCGCAATTTTATTAAGAAAAAGATTAAATTTTCACCAGCAGAGATGAATTTTTGAACCAAAAAGAAGAATTTTGAACAAACAATTTCAATTTTCGTGCATTAAAGATTTTAAATCAAAAAAGAAAAAAAATCAACGAAAGGAATGAATTTTTCATTTAAATGAAGAATCTTTAAATGAAACATTTAAATTTTAACAAAATTGTGCAACTGTTCTAACCGAGTAGTTAAATGTTAAAAACAAAAGAAAATTGATTTACTTTGTGGAAACCTTTCAAAATTCTTAAAAAGCTTCTAAATTAATTATGCCAAATCTTCAAAAGTGCTACAACAAAAAATGTCCTAGAATCTTCCAATTTCTATTACGACATATTATTCTAAAACATTCTAAACTTGAAATTAATCATTTAATATTAAACCTAAATCATTCAAACTTTCTCCAAATATCGTATAGCCTGTACCAGTAATTTTGTCGCTATCGCTACTGACAATTTTTTGCTGGCACCATCATTTAATTTTACTCATCTCTTAAAAAATGTGAATAAAATAAAATTTTTTGGAAAGGTAGAAATATTTAGGAAAAGTATTACTAATTCAGTTATTTTGATTTACAAAATTGATGGTGCAAAAAATTAGTTTTTAAGTTTTTAAGGTATTACTTAATAAATTATCAGAATTAATTTTTTCTGTATTTTATTTTGATACTCAATGACCGGTCAGAGTTTGCTAAAAACCTGTGACGTCCTTTCTTTTTGATAAGCTTTATAAATCGTGGTTAATGATAGAAATTAATAATGTATCACATGGATATTTTCAAGCATAACAAAATTATCTGCTTTTATAAGAATAAATTAATGTTGTTATCTGAACATTTCTCACGGAGAATAAGTTTTGTTTTTTACATTAAAAACATTGTAAATGGTAGGATGTAATGAAATTACATGCTGAGGAAAAATGATTAGCTTCACAAAATAATTGTAAAGAAAGCACCTTTGCGGCTATTGAATACTCACCTATATTATCTTTTATAAGAACGAGCTTCTTTTATAAGAATACGAGCTTATATTGAAAATTGTGCACAATTTCTCAAGGTTACACTTTGAACTTTGAAATATCGAAGAATAATTAGCAATGTAGCACTAATGCCGTTCCTTGACCTCGCATATATGTACACAATATAATTATTTTTTTAATTTCCTGAAAAAATCGATATTACCTTTAGCTTTCCCAACGAAGCGGGCACCTGTATACTTTCAAACATACTAAAAAATAATGTCACGAAGTCCATTATTATATGGGCCCCACAATGTTTTATGTTAAAGTTAGTGATTACCTTTTTTTATTAATTTTTATGTTATAGTGACATGTTTCTCATCATTGTTAGATATTTCCCTACATCTGGGAGAACGAACATTAAATGAAAGCCATCTTTGAGAAGGTAAATGATAATAAAATAATAAAACGTTATTAGAGATATTAGAAACTTCGACGATCTTATCGTTGAACGCCAATATATGACTAAAACGATGAATACTTTCAGCTATGATTTCATCCCACTCAATTTTTACGCAATGATCTTAAGTTTGAAGCACTCTCAAGTGAAGGATCTTAGCTCAAAAGTGGCTACATAAGAGGACAAACAAAACAAACAGGAAGTATGAAAATATCTGGTAGCATGTATGTATATGCTAACATATAATATATGAACTCTATTATAATTTACGTGTAAGCTTGTATGTACATAATGACTCAGCTAAAAATGCAGGTGCAGATGAAATTATTGTCAGTAGTAAACGCCTCAGAGATTATACGTTGACACCTGTTGAAGAACCGGATTGCAAGTTTCGCACAGTCGCTTTACCAGATGAACTTTTTGGTTAAAAAATCAACTGTTTTGTAGAATATTTGTATTTTTGCTTGAAACTTCATTTTGTTTTTGTCGATTCATTAATTTAATTAAAAATGAAACTATTTTGTGAAAAATTCGTCCCTTTTGTTTCAATTCTATTGTCCTTGATCTAAAATAAAAACCTTTTTTTTGTAGAAACATCAACTGTTATATGTTTCCTTGAGAGTTAATCTGTTTTAATTAAAAGATCAACTACTTAGTTTAATGTTGAAATATTTTGTAAAAAATTATTTTTTTTTATTGAAGGTTCATTATTGTAGTTGAAAACTCAACTATATGGTTGTAAATTAATCTGTTTGTTGAAAGTTCATCTGTTTTGTAGAATATTCATCTTTTGGCTTGAAAAATGCATCTTTTTGGGTTAAACTGAACTGGATAGAAATCCTTTTTTTTAACCTAATTTTTTCAACTGGGAATTGAACAAGTATCTCGTTATTTCGTATTAAACTTACTTATTAAAAATTCATATTTTCCGGTTTAAAGTCCAGTGTTTTCTAAAAGATTCTACTTTTTAGTTTAAGAATTTATATATTTTGTTTAAAATTCGTCTTCTTAATGAATCGCCTTTTTTGTTGCAAATTAATTTATGTCTTGAAACATAACTATTCAATTTTTGGTTGAAGATTCGTCTTTTTAGATTGAATTCAACCAGTTGAAAATCGTTTAATTTTTGTTGAAAAATAATTTTTGTAAGGTACATTTTTAGCGATTCCACTTTTGGTTGAAAATTGCTATTTTTTATTTGAAATTCAAGTCTTTGATAGAAGATTCATCTCTATTTATTGAAAATTAGCTATTTTGTTAAAGTGATCGTTTTTTGTCAAAAATTCAACTGTTTTGAAATTCATACGTTTGGGTTAGGCAATTTCCACTTAATTGCCAGCTAACTTCACTTCGTCTATTGCTGAGGATAAAACAATGAAACAAATGCATGCAATAAAGCTTTATTTTTGTAATATCTTCCTAATAATTATAATTATTATCATTTTTGTATTTCATTAAATAGTTCTCAAAAGTTAAAAAATAGTATCTAAATACGTTTAAATAGAAAAAGTTAGTTTTCACGAAGATATTAACAAAATAGAACACCAAATAAAAAAAACAATGTATTTAGTCAATTTTTCCCCTCAGCTTTTAAACAAATGAATCAAGCTGTTTTTAAAGTGAAAATACCTTCATTAAAATTTGGGTTGGCAGAGTGGAGATAGCCCAAATTTGGTAGCATAGTTTATGGATGGCCCCTTAGAAGGATGTGTATTTTAGTCTGTGCCTACTTATATAATGTGTATAAAATTACTTAAACGATTTGGTCCATTAGGTATAATATGCGCATAATGATAAAGAATTATAGGTAATAATACTATCTGTTATCTTATATTGCAACAATTAGTTACGCTTCAACTTCGAGACTCGTAATGACAACTGACAGGGTGTGTCTTAAACCAATCAGGCCTCTTCTAGCGAATAAAATAAGATGCATACTCATATGGTGAAAAAACATTGGACTTTCAGTTATTTATGCGTTTATTTATTTATTTTTAACAAATGAAAAATTTAATTAAATTTAATTAAATTTAATTAGATTTAATTAGATTAAATAAACGTTTTATTTATTTATTTATACGTCTTATCTTAAAGGACAGGTCCTCGGAAAAATAAATCATTTTTATAAAGGTGCACTACCAAAATAAGACTTAAAATTTGTTTCACTGTATTTACCAAATAACGTAAAATTCAAGAACAACAAATATTTTTGTATAAAATCAAATTGTACTCCGAGATCAAAAAATCGCAAGGTAGAGTTAAATAAAGTTGTCCTCATTGATATGAGAGATGCATTTTAAAAGTATGTTTTTCTAATTCTATTTCGTTCTAATTGTCATAGAAATCATATCTGAGGAGTCTTAACTCAATCGGATGATATTATTTGGCTCCCTAAAAAAAGTCTGCTTCCAATTACCAGAATCTTCTTTTGAACATGGATGTACCAGAATTTCTGTCTATGTTAATCGAAATTCTCGTTAGTTTGTCTGAAATTTTGCTTATTTTAAAGGCATGTGATACTTATAAAATTATCGATTTCACCAAAATTAGGTTCCCTTGGCTTTTTTTCTATAAGAATAAAGATGTTGTCTTCAAAATCTGGGGAATAATAGCAAACATGCTAACGGACGTCCTCGGAGTCTTTTTTGTGGGTTCAATCAAAAAAAGTTTATTTTGCTAAATTTTATGTGCGTGTATTTTGAGATTATGTGTGTTACAATCCGCTGCCATAATTATTCTTGAGTGCTACCGACAGTGTCGATACGGCAGAGATCTATATTATCGGAATAACAGATAGCATAAGATTTGTATTTAGCACAATAATTTTTTTTTGTTACTATCCCTAAAAAAAGAGTCCGGGGACTTGAAATTAAAAAACCGAGGGAACTGAACTCGATTTACCACACGACGAAGTATCACATTCCCTTAATCAAAATTTTCAGATAACGTTGTACATTTTAAGCAAAAATCATACGCACTGTCTATGGTTACGGAATTTCTCGTAACTTCACTCTCTTTTCCAGCTCGGTTTTTAAAAATATTTCCAATTAAAACTAGGATATTTGACATATCTGAAACGATTCTTGTTTCAGATTTTTCAGAATTATTTTATGACTTTCCACTTTGAACCATCCCCTTCTTTAATAAACAAAAATTTGCATAAAGAAATATTTTTTATTTAGTTTGGTAGTGTGTCAAACATTTCAGATTTCGTGTTATTACCTCATAATGTATTAAAATTCTTAATTGTGAAAATAAGGTCTATTAAGCGCCTTAAATAACCTCAAACTATTGACACATTTTCGCATTTCACGGCGAAAACGATAAACATAAAAAGCAGATGTGACACACAAACAGATTTTTAATTCCTGTAATAATTTTCATTCCGGATTTTCTATTCATCACATTTACCCCAACTGATCCTATTTGATTGGGAACGCTTTCAATTAAAAATAGTCGAATCAATAATTCTTTCCATTTAAAGCACAATTTTAATTTGTTATAATTTTCAAAAAATACCAGTTAAAACGTTTTCTTATAAAATTGCTTAATCGCAAACAAATTAAATTACAATTGTCAACATTTTGTATGTTTTACATTAGAATACTGTAAAGGTTATATTTAGATTTACATTTAAAGTTACCTTTTAAATACATTTACAACTGTTCAATTATAAATATTTCAATTTTAAATTTTGAAACTTTTTATTCATTTATAATTGTTCCACATGAAATGAATTATTAACTAAGGTTCAAATACTTCAAAAATAATTCAGTTTCTGGAGTTTTTATCTTATAATTTGAATATTTGGAGAAAATTTAAAAAATCAGAAAAAAACGAAAGATCAATAAACAATTTTTGTCTCAAATTGAACAGGACATCTTGATTTATGGCATTCTCATTTATGTTAAAAACTGTATTTTTGAATGTATTAATTTTTGTTTAGTAGATTTGTGAGTATTTCTTAGAATTTTTGAAATAAATTCTAGATAAATAAGTAACGGTACCTGTTATGCAATAGATGTACAGTTTTTGTGTTATTTTGGAAAGTTCAAGAGCCTAGGCAGAGAGAAACCTGTACGTGCGCGGCACACGGATGCTGCGCGTCGCAACGCTGTTTTATTATCGATTCCGCGTTCGGCAGCCTCTCTCGACTCCCTGTTCTATGGTTGCCCCTTGGGCCTTGGCACCCCTGTGAACCTTTCGTGAACACGCATACGACGCATACAAGTAAAAATGAACACGCAAGTGCGACAACGTTCTCCACACGATGTATACGATATGCATACATATATACTAAAAAAAAAATTATGTTCACAAACTTTTTCATCTATATACGAATTCCGCAATTATCCCCGCTTTGTTTTTTAATCTTAGAATCTCAAAGCAACTTCCTCAGCTTATAGTTAGTGGCGCTGAAAATCTGGATCAGCAAGGATTTATTATTTTATTAATTTTAATTCTTTCTTCAATTTTTAGTGCAACCTTATGATTACATATTTTCATTGCCGTTCACGATGCGCTCTTAATTGCAATTTCCTATTAAAGGGGTTAAATATGCTTTTTAAATTTGGTCGTCGCCACTGATTCTATTAAAGGGCATGTATTAGAGTTTCACGTGACTAATTTCATGGTCCATATTTGGTTTCCTTATAATTTAAGAAATTTAAATATTGTGTTTAAATTAAAGTGGTTCAAAATATGTAAGGGCACGTTTATCTAGCCTATCTAAATTTTTATTTTGTGTAAATAGCGTGCTTTTATACATGAGACTGTCACATGCTCTTAAAGTTAACCAAATTTTGAGACATCAAATTTTAAACTGTTGAAACTAGAACATTTAAATTTTAAATTTTAACCATTTCAAAGATTCTGATATAAACATGATTTAACTTTGAAATGTAACGCTTAATTTTCATATTAAATTTTGAATGGTTGAAATTTCAATTGACTAAATTTCCAGTTATATACGTAGGGTCGATACGGCTAAGTGTGATAACGAAGTTAGCCTGATGTGAAAATTGGTAATGTAAAACTAATTATTAGTTAACTTTTTTGTTATATATAACGAACACTGTAACGGATGAGTAAGGTTCACTATTTTTGATTTTCTTGATTTTAATTTAACAAGCTTAATATTCTAAAAAGGAATAACGTAGAATAGATAAAGAAACCAAAAAATTTATAAAAATTAAGAAAATATTTTATCGCAAAAAGATAAGAGGAATTTATCATAAACTATTCCCGAATTTTTTCAGAATGTTTATTTATCTCGTTCTAGACTTAATTATTAAAGGGTTAATGAATGCAGAAAGATATATTTTCCTTCAATATCCGTTGCTTTTATGAAAATATTAATTTTTTATAATTTTTAATGATAAATTATGTTAGTGTAGTTAAAACTAAAACTCAGGGTAAGTGTGGTAATTGTTTTTTATTTAATTGTGAACTGCAAATAATTTTTAACAGTTCAATGTCAATTAAAAAGGTTAATAACCATTATTTTTGCCATAAACGTATAAGTACATAATAATAATTTTTAACTAACATTTATATAGAAACATTTACTAAAGAAAATAATTTCTAATGTCATTTATTTTGGTATGTAAAATATCCCTGATTTAACGCCTGGGAAATAAAAAATATTGGCATTTATAAAAAATTATTTTTCCACTTTTACCAGACAGTTTACTAGGTATTTTTAAAATATCATTAGAACCTTCATGTAAGATTAAAATCTTTATTTTTTATTTTTGTCAATATTTGTATAAATCACAAAAAATTTAAAGAAAACGAATATTTTCAGAATCATTGCATGTTTTATTAACAGAAACGAAAATCAAATCTTGTAAAATATTGATTTCAATGTATTTTTTACATTTATTACACTTATGGAAAATTGAGAATTGATGATACTTCAAAATAAAATAAAATATTTCTTTGTGCCAATGTCTGCTGATTTAATAAATGAGGCTTAAAAGTTGAAAGTCCACAGATAATTTTGGCAAAATTTAAAATGAGTACAACTCTTAGATTGCGTATCACCTTTACCAATATAAGTTTAATTGTTTTATTGAAAGGTTTAAACTTCTGAAAATCGCATACATATTCAACTTAAAATAGGTTATTAAAAAATTTGTATGTATAAATCATTTCACCTAGATAAGTTACGTACCTTGAACGCGTAATTAAACATTAAAAAAATTTAATTTTTTATTCCTTAATATAAATATTTCGGGTTTCAATTTTTAATTGTGAAATCTGAATAATGAAAGTTCTGAATTGAACAAAATTATTCTTACATTAGTGATACAATTATTATACTAAAAGAAATGATTCAAATTACGTGCAGGTATGAAGTATCAAATTATATGTACTTACTGTTCTTCCTTATATATATAATAATTGTACTGTATTAATCTTTAATGCTTTTATCAAGATATCTATTTTAGTATAACTTAATCGATTTAAACATGATTTGAATACGTCAAAAACTTTAAGCGCTAATAACATTTTTCAATCTTGACAGGCCGAAATTGCACATTAAACCTGTCGTACCACACAATAAGTTTTACGGTTCATGTGTGCACGTCAAGCATATGTATGATCTTGTCATTCGGAAAATCGTGTATCAGATCAGTCTTGGAGGTGAAGTCATCGATTATCACACTTGAAGGTCTTATAAATGCGTTACGGATTTTTTTTGCCAATACTTGACAAACCTGATCTCATAAGTACTTATAAAAACACTTTTCATTTGCATTAAGTGCAGTCAATAAAATGTGCTTTTTGTGTGTCATATTTTGTGAGCTGTAAACTATAACAGTAAAAGAAAGGTAACTAATAAAGTAATACAAGTCTTCACGATTAAAAAATATATTTTAAATTTCATGTTATCCAATTGAAGCCGTTAGTCGAAAAGAGGTCTAAGTAGTCAAAATGAAACTAAATAGGCGAAAACAGCTTATTATGTATGCTCTACTGAATTATGAAATAAAAAATATAATAATAATATGTAATTATCCTTAAAATTGATTACAAAGTATGGTGATTATCCGATAGGGATCTAGCTAATTTTTAAAATATCCACTGAAATGTTAGGAAATTAAAAAATTATGTCAATCAGAAAACAAACGAGTAAACTTTGATAAAAGCCAACAAATAACCTGTTGTTTCTTTATTAAAGACAAACTTAGTATGTTATGAAAAACAAGAAATAAAGTCAATTCAAAAATTTTGTTTAATCTTACGAAAACGCAAACAGAATATGCATAGCTGCAAAGGTATCTAGCAGAAATATTAGTTAAAAGTCCTGTTTCTCTTTAAGGAATTTTTTTGTCGCTTTCGATTAAAAACTACTGTTCACACTCATTAAAAAAGATATATAAGAGTTAACTGATCTGTTGTTAAAGTATTTATAATTATTATTTAATATTTCTGTTTACTCTTTTTAATTGTTTTTCACAAAATTGATATTTTAGTGATTTGGCCTCTTTTTCACAAACGGCTTCAATGAGAAGACGTACTAATTTAAAATAAAAATATGCAACGAAAATTATCTAGGTATTTTCGCATTTGAATTCTTATTACCAGACATATTGTAAGCTAACAGGGAAAGTTGTAATTAAGGAAGGAAGTGCAATCAAGTCTTCTTTCCTCTGAATCCTTATTCAGATTTGAAAAAATGGCTTTGCTATTGTACGCATTATCGTATTCGCGATTCGCATAATAAATTCTTATGCAATCAGATGCTTCTTGACCTACTCTGAAGGTATATATCATGACAAGTTGTGTGGTCTGGAACAAGTTTCTAGTGAGTAAAAACTGGATAAATGAGATATGCAATTATCCTCCTGGAAATTTGTCTGCAAATTCAACAAACGGCAATTTTTTCTTTTGCAGGACAATATTGAAAAGCTATATCAGATTAGAATAATCAGGAGGGTGGCTTCTTTCAATTTTTGACTAAAAGAATTTCTAACTTTACAGCAGAGTTCAATGCGTGAACTCTTGACTTGTCGGCTTCAAAAAAATTCTAAATTTTTTATTTTTTGGTTTCTTCAAGTATATTTTTGTGACGATTGGTGACGTACGCGGAAGGGATTAATGCAGAATGTGACATCGTAAATCTAAATAAAGATTTCATAATCTTTCCCCTATTCCCCTCTTTGCCTCTTTTTTAAATCATTTCTCTTTTTTCATATATTATCAAGAAACTTCCCCTTTTTCTCGTTTTTCTGCGATCGCCAACTGAAGTATAAGAACCAGGAGATCCGCAAGTGAGAGTTGGAACACGGGGTGCTATAATTTTGATTGGTGCCACTGTACCCGCACGAATTGACTGTTGATTGATTTTGATTGGTTTCGATAATTTTAATTAGAGGAGGATTAAAAACACAGTTTTTAATTATTGGGAAATTAATAATATTTATTTTAAAACAAGCAAGCTCCAAAATTTTCATAGATAAAAGAATTAATAAAAAATAAGACTGTTGGACTTTCGTTTCCGGCATGAAAGTGTAAAGTAGTGGGAATTGTGGATGCTGAGTTTTCCTTATAATTGTGGGGAAATTTGAGGTAAGTGAATTTGGAAGTGTATAGAAGGGTTTAAATGTATGAGATTGTTTCAGGGATTGTGATATCAAAAAGGGGATGATGATATTTTTGATGATTGAGACAGATTTGTGTGAAAGTTGAGGTTAGGTTGTTTTAAGATATCTGGCAAGTTAAGGGGACTGGGTTGATCGGGTTAGTAGTAGCAGGGTTGGGTAGAGACGGAAAAATGCAAGACAGGTACCAGAACGCAACGATAGGTAGAGACAGGGAAGGATAGAAGGCGTGTCGATCAATTCAGGATATATCAAAAGGAAGAGAGGGGAAGCAGTGAATAGTAGTAAAATTTAGCAGAGTTTTGTAGAGAAGGGTGAGAATAGTAAAGGGGCTGAAGGAAACGAAGATAAAACCGAAGATTAGATGGAACAGGAAAGCCTGAAAGAAATTCGCGAAGTCATGATAGAAGTAATGGGCACTTATGAAGAAAATCAGGAAAAAGGGAGAGAGAAATTAAGTACAGAAATTAGGCAGGAAATTGCTGAATTTAGGAAAGAAATTAAAAAAATTAGAAGAAGTTAGGGAACAGTTAGAAAATAGAATGCATTCATTAGAACAAAAACTAAAGAACCAGTAGGATAATAATAGAAAGGTAGAGGAGATGCAAGGTAGGATAATGAAGATAGAAAACTCGAACCGGGTTCTTTGCGGGGGAGAGAGTGGGAATACGGAGAAGGAAAGGCTGAGAACAATAGTACAAATAATAGAAAAGAAACAGAGGGAAGAAAGAAAAAGAAACATAGTGATAAAGGGTATAAGATTAGAGGGGAAGGAGATGCAGGAAGGAGTGGAACAAGTACTAGAAAGGATTGATGCTAAGATAGAGATAGAGAAAGTGCGAAGTTTGGGAAGGGAAGAGAGAAGAGTGAAGAGAATGATACTGGTGAAACTAAAGAAATGGGAACATAAGAGGGAAGTGATGACAAAGAAGAGGATGTTATATGGAAGCTCGGAGAGAATAGAGGATGACTTGACATGGGTAGAAAGAAGGATGCAATATAAGTTAAGGAACGGGAAATAGGAAAATAAGAAATAGTAAGAGGCAAAAAGAGACAAAAAATGAATGTAGGGGAGAATGGAGGATATGTTACTGGAATAGAGCAGGATTAGAGAGAAAGGGTAGGGAATTTATGAGAAATTTGACACAATAAGATGTTGTAATAATGATGGAGATATTGCTAGATGAAAAGGGATCGGAAAGAGTAAGGGGAAGATTACCAGGAGGTTACAAATGGCAAGTTAGAAATGCAAAGAGGAAGAATAAAAAAGGCAGAGCAATGGGAGGAATGGTCATGGGAGTGAGAAATGAATGTATAACAGGGAAAGATAAGAAAGAGAGAAAAGAACAAAAGAACGATTAATAATAGAGGAGGTAAATATGGTTAAAAGAAATGATGAAAGAAAATAAAGAAGAGATTAAGCTGATAATAGGTGGGGAACTAAATGCGAGAACAGGAGATAGAGGAGGAAGGGAATAGGGAGAAAAGAGGGGCAGAAAATCAAAAAATAAGGTACTGAATGAAGAGGGAAAGAACTTGTTAAAGAGCTTGGACGAGTTGGGATGGTTTATCTTAAACGGAAATATAGAGGGAGATGAGGAGGGAGAATATGAACGGCCGGGAGGAGAAAGGGGAACGGTAATTTATTATGTGATAGTGGATGGTGAGGTAAGATAGAAGGTCAAGAAATTAGAGGTAGGTGATTATATTGATTCCGATCACTTTCTTTTTAATAATGGCATTATAGGGAGAAAAGAGTAATAGCAATATGCATAACAAGGGGAGGGGGCAAAGGTAAAGGGTGTAGGAAAAGGAGACTAGTCAAGGCAAGGGAAATAACATTTTAGAGAAAAGGTAAGAAATATCTAAATGGGAGAGGGAAATGTGGACGAGGATATGCAAAAAATGATAGGAGAAGTAAAAAGAGGATTAGAGTGCACAAACAAAAATGAAGTTAGTAAAGAAGGGAATAGAAGCGGATGGGATGAGGATTGGAAAGAGACAAAGAAGGAAGTAAAAAAGGAATTAAGAAAGTGGAGAAAAGAAAAAAGTAATGGGGAAGAATATAGAAGAAAAAAGAAGGAGCATTCTGATTTGGGTGATAAAAAGAAAGAGAAAAAGAATTAAAGGTTTTTGAAAGAGGCCGAGAAGGCTAGAACGGAAGAATAGGCACGGAAGATAGCAAATAGAGAAAGAAGAAGAAGAAAAAGAGTAAACACAGATATTGTAATGGTAGAATGGTAAAAATATTTTTTGAATTTGCTAGGAGGAGTAGAGAGAAAAGTTAGCAAGGGAGGAAAATATGGTAGAGAAAGAGATGAGGAAGAGGACATAACAAGGGAAGAAATAGCCAAGGTGTTAGAAATAATGAAGGATGAAAAGGCACCTGGCATAGATGAGATTCGAAATAAAGTATGGAAATATGGAGGGACAGAACTAGAGGAATGGGCATGGATAATGTGTAATCGAGTATTGAGAGAAGAGGGGTTGCCAGAGTTATGGAAGGAAGGAGTAGTCACACCAATAGTGAAGAAAGGCAAAGGAAAGACGGTTAAAGATTATAAGGGTGTGACGCTGATGCCGACACTGTATAAAGTATATGTAACTGTTTTGTCGGAGAGATCGAAGAAAGAAATTAAGGAAAAAAGATAGAGTCACCGAATCAGACAGGGTTTAGAAAAGGAATGGGGGTGATGGATAATATATAGTTTCTGAACGATCTAATAAATAAGAGGATTAAAAGGGAAAAAGGGGCAATGATAGCAATGTTCGCGGACTTTAAGGCAGCATTTGACTCATTAGGCCGAGGCGAAATAGAAAAAATTATGGTGAAAAAGGGGATAAGAGAGTGATTAATAAAGAGAGTATCGGACATTTTTAGAGAGACAAAAATCAGGGTAGAGGGAGTAGATCAAGTGGGAGATAGTTTCTGGTTGGTGAGAGGAGTGAGGCAAGGATGTCCTCTGAGTCCATTTTCATAAAATATATCAATATCAGACTTGGTAGAAGAAATAAGGAGAAAAGGTTGGGGAGGAGTTAGGATAGGGAAGGAAAAGTTATATACACTGTCATATGCACACGACATAGTGCTGATGCCAGAGGATGAAGAAGGGATGGTGGGTTTAATTACAGGATTAGAGAAATACCTATTTGGGAAAAATATTAATTTAAATATACAAAAGACAAAGCTAATAAGGTTTGGAAAAGGAGGGGGAACAGAAAGAATGGACGGGGAGATGGAAGGGAATAAAGATAGAAGTGAAGGAGTTTAAATATTTGGGACATATTTTACAAGATAATGGAGATCATAGAGCTCATATAAAAAGTGGGACGATGGTCGTGGGGGCTAAAGCGCAGGCTTTGGACCCACTCTGTCGGCTTGCGGGTTCGATTCCCGC
>JAAAKG020172253.1:0-27264 GCA_010014905.2 Druon quercuslanigerum
CAGCGACCCCGAAAACATAAGAGTACATTGGTCTCGCTTCTGGGACAGACCACTTTTTTTTTGTGGTGCTGTGTAATTTCATCCAAAATATAAAATGTAAAAATATTTAAATTTTCAATCAAATAATTACATTTTCAACCATACCGATGAATTTTCAACCAAGAGGATAAATTTTCTGTCAAAGAAGAGGAATTCTCAATAAAATATATACATTTTTAACAAATTTTTCTTTTTTTATGCAAAAAGATGAATTTATAGCAAAATACATACATTTTAATCAAATAGTTGAATTTTCAAATAAAGCACATTAATTTTCTGTCATAAGAGACGAATTTTTAACAAATAACTAAAATTTTCAACCAGAGTGTTGGATTTTTACACTAAAAAGATTAATCTTGAAACAAGAATGGAATAGTGAAATTAGCATTAAAAAATTAATTTTCAATAAAAAAATGAATCTTTTACAAAACAGTTGAATTTTTACCAACTTGTTGAATTTTTAAGGCAAATAGAAGAATTTTCTATACAAAGTAATTGAATGTTCAACCCGAAAATATAAAGTTTCAACAAAAAAGTTGATTTTTAATCAAATATTTGAATTTCTAGTTACAAAAAAATTATAATTTTTAAACCAAAAAAGAAAATTACCACAAAATACATATATTTTTAACCAAAAAATGACTTTTCAAAAAACTGCACATACATTTTTATCAACATAGTTGAATTTATGAACTCTACAAAAATCTATGTTTAACCAAAAATGGAATAGTGAAATTTTCATTTAAAAAATTAATTTTCAAGAAAACTATTCTTCTACGAAAAAGTTCATTTTTTACCACATAGCTGAACTTGCTACAAAATCGTTAAATTTGTCCGACAAAAAGAAGAATTTTCTATAAACAGTTGAATTTTCCAACCGAAAATATAAAATTTCATACAATAAATTAATTTTCAACCAAACAGTTAAAGTTTCAGTTAATACAATTGATTTCTACTCTAGAAAAGTAAGTTTAAATAAGGAAGTTCAATTTTTAACCAAACAGATGAATTTTCTACTAAAATCATGAATTTTGAAGAAAGTAGTTCAACTGTCAACCAAAAAGATTAATTTTCAACCAAACAGATGAATTTTCAATAAAAAAAATAGAATAGTTAATATTTCAATCAAAAAAAATTTTTAAATCTAATTAAAAAACAATTTAATTTAACCAACAATAAAAAAGAATTTTTAATAAAATATGTGAATCATCCATCAAAACCTATTAATTTTTGTACAGAGTTACTTTTTTTAACAAAAATATTGATTTAACCAAAAAAGAAGAATTTTCTACCAAAAAAGACAAGGTTTACACTAAAGAGCAGAATTTTTAGTCTAAAAAGGGTAACTTTTTAACCAAAACTGGATTAATTCAATTTTTATTGAAAAACAATAATTTTAAATTTAGAAAAAAAATATTTTTTATAAAATCGTCGAATTTTCAACCACAATCAATTTAATTTTCGACCAAGTAGATGAGTCGTTCAATTTAAAAGTAACAAGACTATCTTTACACAAAACAGTTGATCTTTCTCAACTACTACTTATGAATTTAAAACAAATTAATAAAGTAGTTCGACTTTCAACCAAGGAAGCGCGTGCTTTCATATTTTTTATGAATGTGACTATAATTAAAAAATATAAATAAAGTGGAATTTATAGCCTTATTATATATTAATCTCAATTTAAATTGAGAAACTTAGAAACTAAAATTTTTAAATTAAAAAATTTAAAGAAAAAAAAACGATTTTAAATAAAACTGCACAGTTAAAAATTTTTTTAACTTTCTAAATTCAGGTTGGCCGTTTTATTCAAAAAAATCCCTGTCAGTTTCCGGTTCACACACATTTTTCACGGTGAATGAAATAAAAAATTCCAACTTCAAAGCTGAAAATTTCTCAATTTGAAGTAATAAAATTGAGCTCCAAATATTTTTAAGCAATTTTAAGCAAGAAATCTTCAAAATTGAACTATTGAATTTTTGTTCTAAGCTGAACACTTCTTAAATTAAAAGTCAAATTATTTTAATTTTAAATAGTTTAAAAATTTATAGAAAGCTTAACAATATTATTTTAAAACACCTACATATTGTTTTAAGTTTTTTCCTTTAAATTATAAATTACTTTGGATTTTTTTCCAGAACTTCTAAGCATTTTTTAAAATGATTCGAATTCTTCCTATTTTTTGAAATCCTGCAAAATATAAATATTTCCTTGAAATCTTCTAGATTCATTTTTAACAATTTTAAAAATCTTTTTAAATGTTCTCTTAAAATGAATTATTCAAAATAAAAAGTCATTTTTAAATTTTCTTGGAATCTTAAAAAAAATGTTTTTATTCTTTTTAAGCGTTTCACAATTGTTATAAAGCTTTTAAGCTTGTTTTTCGAAATCTGCAAAAATCTATATTTTGTTTTAAATTAGGCCGTAGGCTATTTTCACCGAAATTTCGGCACCAATAGCCGGATTTTCTCGGTATACTTAAGACACTTCGTTTACACTATTTAAAATCATTTCAAAATTTTAATTAATTTTTAATCTTCTTAGACCTTCTAAATATCTCTTCAAGTTATTCGATTTCTTCTAGCAATAATAGGTGTTCAATATTTATTATAAATCAAAATTTAACAATTTTACTTGTAAATTAATTTTTTTAATAGAAAAATTAAAATTGTAACGTTTAACGTTCAGTTTTTTGTTTGTTTATTTGGTATATTGATTTACAATTACTGATTTTAAATGAACAGTCAAACATTTCCGGATAAAGAAATTTCAAATTTTAGAATTGTACAATATTTTTAATTTAATAAAAGCCTTTAATTCTGAATATTTGAGTTCGAAGTTATTTCAAAATTGAAAATAGTTTATAAAGTTTCAATTGGGCTTTAAAATCGGAAAATTCTTAAATTTAAAACAGATTCCGAATCATCTTGTGATATAAATTATTACTCATGTGTTGCTCCTTGAAGTACAGATTAATTTTTAAAAATCATTATTAATTCATATTATCTGCTGATAAACTGAAAAGGTTTTTATCCAAAATATTAGATTTCAAAGGCTTTTAATTTTCAATTTTTTAAGTCTTTAAAAGCTGCATTTTTAAATTCTTTGAATTAAAAATGTACGCTTAAAAATGAAAATCTAAAAGTCACCATTTAAACTGATTTTACCTTATGATTTCCAAAATTCAACCATTTACATATTTACACATTAATTTACACATTAACAATTTAAACTTACCACATGAAACAATGGAAATTGTAAGATTTACTATTGAAAATTGAAAATTATAACATATTAAACATTAATAATCAAAAAAATTACTGACCTGAAGAAACTTCAATTTTAAATCTTTTAATTGAAAGACATAACTTGTCTGATGGAATTTTTTAAAAACTTTACTCGATTTGGAAGATTGTAAGTCCAAATGTTTCAACTTTGAACGCTTCTAATTTTATAACTGTACAAGTAAAAACGGCAGTTTTAAACCTTTTTAATTGAAAAATTGCAAAAAGACAAATTTTTCATTGAAAAACGTTACAAAAATAACATTTGAAACTTGAAAATCTAAAAGCTTTAATTTCAAAGTTTATAAATTTTGAGAATGATGTTTTCAAAATTAAAAGAATGCATTCATTCAACAAAGAAAATACCACCAACCTGTATTCAACGCCATTTTTTTCTCCTCAGCCTCCTCCGGATGTATTTTTCCTACTTCTGTAAGAAACCCAAGTGTACCTCTTAATTAAACAAAATTAATTAAACATGGATTTCCCAAATATTTAGTCTCTCTCATCCACAAATCCTTGACATTTTTCAATACATCGAAAAAATCACTTTATGTTCAATTTGACTATTAGAAATCAAATCAAATCATGAGGAGTAAAAATTACAAGCGTTTTGAATAAAATCTGCTCGAAATTCGAATTCATGTGACTAAAACTAACTGTAATTTGACACTTGACAAACATAGCCTCAAAATCTTTTGACAGGACAGACACGGACTAGACCTTTTTCAAGAATGAATTGCATAACAACCTTATCGATTGATGAAGCCCTCAAAAATATTTATAAAAAATATATACGGGAACTTAATTATAAACAAATTATCCGAAATTTGCAAAATGACTCAGGTTTTGAGTTAGCTTACGTCAAAAATGAAGACGAAATTCCACAGAGAACTGGAGCAGGTTATCAAAAACTTATTTAAAAATTTTATATCCTATTTTGAAGGGTTTTCACTATATTATTCCCAAATTAGCATTCACTGGTATTTAAAAAACGATTCTGATTGTTTTTTATTTATTTTTATTGCAATGCAACAACAACCCACGCGAAGCGAACATATGATCACTTGACAGCTCTGTCAGCGCACCTGTCGTGTTATTTTGGAAGTTTTGAACGAAAACTTGATAATACAAAATTCCCTAGGACACATAAAAAATTCCAATTTTTTTATTTTTCATTTTTTATACACTTTAATGCATTTCTAATCAACTTTTTTCATTTTAATTCCCTTCTAGCTTTCATTATTAGTCAAGATTTATTATGGTAAATTTAGTCGTCTGTCGTTTGCAGACGGAAAATGTATCTTCCCCTCACTCAACCATGCATTTATCTTACTCTAGATTTTCCACCCAACGGTAAAAGAGAGAAAAATCTAGAGTGAGCGATCCATTCGGGTCCAAGTTCCGGGAAAATTGAAATTAATTAAATCAAAAATAGCTTTTTTATACAAATTATTAATAAAAGTTTATCATGAAATTTGAAAAATAAATTAAAAGAGTGAGTCACTCAGTTTGAAGAGAATAAATTAATTATTTTAATTACTAATAATATATAATGATTAATTATTATTGTCTACTGAAAAAATTCGAAGTATACGTGTTTTGATAACATTCTCTATTTTTCTTACCAAATAGTAGAGTTTTCAACTAATAAAGATAAATTTTGTATCAAACATGAAGTAGTTCAGTTTTCAACCAAAAATTAATTATTTCAAGATTCGAACAGTTTTCAAACAAGAAGATGATTCCTATTGCAAAGATACATTTTCAACAAAATGCATAATTTTCCTATTGAATATTTGAAGCTCTAACTCAAAAAGGTAAGTTTGTACTCAAACAAAACGAATTTTCAACAAAATTGTTAAATTTTCAACAAAAAAAAACATTCTACAAAAATGGAAAAGTTAAATTTTCAGATAAAAAAATTGAATTTTCAACAATGTATACCATTTGAAACAAAATAAGTGAATTTGCAAATAACAAAAATAATTTTCAACCAGAAATGGAATATTTAAATTATCTGTTAAAAATTAATTTTCAACCATAAAAAATGAATTTTTTTAATAGAATGAATGCATTTTCAGTCATAGAGATGAATTTTCAACTAAAGTAATGATCTCCGAGCAAAAATTTCTTTTAAACAAAGTAGTATAACTTTCAACCAAAAAGATGCATTTTCAACGGAAAATTAAATAGTTGATATTCTAAAAAAAAGATTTTAATATCAGATAAAAAAATGAAATATTAACAAAAAAGAGAAATTTTAAATAAAATACTCAATTTTGAAGTTCAAAAATTAATTTTCACCCAAAAAAGATTTTTTCAATAAAATAGTTTTTCCTCTCGACACAAATGAATTTGCATCTGGAAAACTGAAATTGAAAACAAGAAGAATAATTTTCTTTAAGAAATTCAATTTTCAAGAAAAAAAAAACAATTTTTTAAATTAGTTAAATTGTAAACCAAAAAATGATTTTTCAAGCAAAGTGATTAATTTTTAAGAATAATTATTCATTTTCAACCAAAAGAGACGAATTTTCAATAAAATACACAAAATTTCATCCAAAGGGTTTATTTTTAAACAAAGAAAGACGAATTTCTAACCAGAAACAAAGAAGTTAGATTTTCAGTTAAATAAATTTTTACGACAAAAAATTATTTTCATCAAAATAGTTTATTTTAAACCAAAGAGATGTAGCTTAAACAATCAAAGTAGGAAGTAATAGTTGATATTTCAACCAAAAAGGACGAATTTTCAACTAATCATGTAATTTTCCAATAACAAACATAGGTCTTCAAACAAAAACAAATGAAAGACAAACTTTCAACCAAACATTCAAAAACAGTTTTGAATTAAATAAAAGAAAATGAAGACGATTTTTCTTAAAAACTGTTGGTTTTTTAATTCAAAAATATGTTTTTTTTAGTTTTCGTTATTAAAAACAGAGAACTTTGGACGACATCTACTTTGAAACGTTCTTTCAGCAAACAATAATGTTTTTTTGTGCAATTCAGAAGTATGCAAAAAAACTGACCGTACTTAAAATATCAAATTTATTTTTCAAACTGAATGACTGGCACTTTGAGTCTATTTTACGAATGAACTATAAACTTTTATTATCAATTTGTCCAACTTTTTTTCAGAAAGCAAAGTTATCTTCAGAGAATATTTTATAATCTTTACGAATTTATTAAGTATTTTTAAATTCATGAATAATATAAAATCTTCTAAAATTCTAATATAATATTAAAAAAATTCTGCCTGGGCTTGAATTTTTTATTCGATTGCTCAAATTAAACACGTTAATATTTTGCTGGGGTAAAAGGTGTCTCACATTTTGTCTCCAAGGTCACGTAAGGCCAAACATCGTATGTGCTGTATAACATATACATATATACCCATCATATTCGCGATCGATTAGAATAACACAGGTTCAGATTCTAACGTTAAAAATTAAATTGTTTCAATTAGCAAGTCTTGAATGTAAACGCCCAATTAAAACTTTATCAACTTTTGTTAAATTTTAAATATTATTGTTTTAGTCTAAAATTTGCAAATTTGTAATTCAGAAAAAGAGAAATTGCTTAATATTTAGAAATATTTCACTGTTCATTTAAAATCAATAATTATAAATCAAATATTCGAACCTCAAAAAAAAGTAAACTTTAAACGGTAAAATTCTAATTTGAGCCGAAAAAAAATTTTCGAGCAATCGATTTCTAATAGCAAAAAATAGTCAGTTTTTTATGAGCTGAATATAATTTAAATTTAAAAAAAAAATTATACATCCTCAAGCGTGTTGAAAATGGAAAAAATTGAATTTAAGCGTAAAATACATGAAAAAACAAATTCTTGCAATCACCAATTTTTTATATATAGAATTATAACAAGTATTTATTTGATATTTAAAAAATGTGGACATTTTCAACTTTAATTATGTAATTATGTCCTTATGTAACGGTCTCTTTTTCCAAGAATACAATACCATTTTTTGTAAGGTAATTTTATGCGCACAATTCAAAAAGAAAATCTTGATCATATTTTATTATTAGTATATTTTTAATATCAAATAGGTACTTTCATAAATTCTTTAGGCATGTAGTTCATACATATAAAAATTTTTGACTCTAAGAATTCATTTATTTATATATATTTTACGCGTAAATTCAATTGCTTCAATTTTTCATATGTTTGAGGTAAAAGATATTAAATGATTTTAAAAATAATTTAATAATATATACAGTCCATCAAAAACTAACTTTTTTGTTTGCTATTAGAAATTAATCGCACGGAATTCACTTTTTTCCGGTCCACCCTATTGTACAACATATTTTAAATTGTCAAACTTTCATGTCCTTCCATTTGAAATTGCATGAAATTTTAAACAAGCGTTTGAATTTTTAGCAAAATAGTTTAATATTGAGTTTTCAAAGATGAACATTCTTATTTGGGAGTGTTTCGAATTTTATTAAATTAATTTTTAAAACTAAACATTTTTAATTGCGTTTAAATAACCACTTCTAAATTAAAATGTTTGAAAATTAATTTGTTTAATTGTATACGTTTAAAAACTGAAATAATTAAATTTTTCATACTTACAATATTTAAAACTGATTTAACTTGTAAAGCTTGGATTTTATTTTATTGTTAAGATTTCGGTTGCAATTGCAATTAGTTTTCGATTAAAAACATTTTAAATTTTAACCACGAAAGTGTGTGGTCTTAAAAAAAGTTAGGATCAGCTGTAAACAAGCTTTGCAAAATTAAAAAAAAATGGTTACTTTTTATTAATTCGAGTATTTTTATACATAATTTAGACATAAAATTTTAGTTACAAGTCGGATGGAAGGTTTCTATAAAATGCTTCTGTTTTAACTTTCCGACATTTTGCACCAAAACATTTTTTAATGTATATTTTCGAAAATACTCAAAAAACGATACAAAATACCGCAAAATGGAAAAGGAATTTCTTATACAACTTTTAGAAAGAAAAAACTTTGTTTTCAAACTTTTTTCCGTACTTTTCGATATTTAAAAAAAATGTTCAGAAAAACGATTACTACTTCGTTAATTTTCAATTTCACCCTCAACCACAATCAGAATTAAAAAGAAAAGGTTTATTATCGTCATTGCCTATTTAAAAAAATATTGGATTAAAAACAATGGTGCTAATTTTAAGAGCCGAAAGTTGAAAATTATTTTCAATTTAAAGGCATAAATGTGAAATAGATTATAGAAAGCCAAGCGATGTAATATTTGTGATTTTAAATCTTGAAAAGATTTCTTTCAAATATTCCACGCCGTATTTCGCGGCAACCACGTAAATTTTTTGAACGAATTTATTCAAATTTTGTACGCTTCCACAATAAAGAAAATGTACACCGATCTAGAACATTTAAATTTCTACCCCTTCATCTTCAACAATTGAATAATCCTTATTTTCTTCTTCCTGCTGATGAAAAAACAGTTCCGCAAAAATGTGTACTTCTGGCAGCCAGAAAAGTTAAACGTGCAAATTTTTTTTTTATTCAGGAGATTATAAATATCACGTATGATATTATCCGTCATGAGGTTTTTTATGCAGATATTCAAAGTTGTATCTTTGGATTTAATCTTTGAAGAATTTTGATATGTTTCGTCCAATTTTAGAATTTCTGAGAGTTGACTGAAGGTTCCAGGTGGGAGGATTTTTTTGTGGCCTTCGCAATTTTATTTTTTGCTGATGATGCCATTATTATTCTGAAATTTAAAACATTCTTCAAGATTTCTTCAAAAGAGTGCTATGTATTACATATCTTTTGACTTAAATCAATAAAAGCAATTCCAGTCGTTCAAAATGGCAGGTTTAAATTTGATAACGAAACAAATAGATGTTTCTAATTATTCTTAATAATAAAAAAATATTTCTGAATAGCTACAATCATATATGTATAATCATTCTTCAAATCGTTTCATTCTTATATGTCAGTTAGCTTTTAGAAATATTTATTAAAAAATACTAATTAGAATCTGAGAAACATTCAAGAAAAATTAAATAATAAAATAAGAAGTAATTGAAAAACAAAAAGGGTGTTTAGGACTTTTTTAATTAAGTTTCAATTTAGATTGACTAAAAACAGAAACTAGGACTAAATATAATAAAAAACACATACAAATAGATTAATATCCCTTTAAATCTATTAGTCTATTGAATGTATTATTCGGACGTATTTTGGTGTTTTTAATAGTATTTTTAAAATATATCTAGATATTTAAAAATTTTTCATCGAATTAAGAAAATATTTTCATCTATTAAATAACATTATTTAAGAATTAATTAATGTTACATTTGCACTTGAAACTGCAAATGAGTAATTATATAATCAAAAACACCTCTTGATAAAAATTCGGAATCGTTCGCAATATATATTTTGCAATCTAATGTTTTATTTAAAAAATACGTTAAAAATTGACTAAAATTACAAAAAGAAAACTAATTAAATTAAAATGACCTGATAAAATTCAAAAATCGTATTAATAATTGAAAAATATATTTCTACAGCAAAGAAAAAAATGATAGCGATTAACAATTTTCCATTAACTGAAAAAAATTATTGTAGAATTTTAAACAATTGCCCACTAATTTTAAAACAAATTTAATCTAAAAATATTTTATAAAAATAAATAATATATATTCACCTTGTATTAGTTTAAATTCTTTTCTGAGTCGATGATTTATTCACTTATGTCCCTTTGCAGAATTATTTTTTGAAAAATGTA
Source organism: Druon quercuslanigerum (assembly GCA_010014905.2). Taxonomy (NCBI): domain Eukaryota; kingdom Metazoa; phylum Arthropoda; class Insecta; order Hymenoptera; family Cynipidae; genus Druon; species Druon quercuslanigerum. The sequence continues at coordinate 10,084 of JAAAKG020172253.1, forward strand.
TGTCTAGTCGCTCGAAGCGTTTATGGCGGATATTTTAGAATAATTTTAATAAAAAGAAAAATAAACTCTCTAGAAATTATTTTAGAGCGAAATATTGTAATGCAAATAAATAATAAGCATTTAAATGAATTTAAAATCTGATTTTCAAAAATAAATTTTAACATAATTTTAATTTTAAACTATTTATTCTTCAATTTTAATTTTTTAATAAAGAAATTGTATTCTGTTTGCAGACAATTCGGGTTGAAAAGTTTGGACATCGAGATTTAAAGAAGTAAGAATAAATTAAATTTGAAATCACTAAATACCGATTGTCTTAGGAATGATAATTTCTAAACCAATTTTCATCGAACAAAAAAATAAATAAATAATAAATTAATACACATTTTTAAATGAATTAACTTCCAAAAAGGATATAAAGTACATTATCTAATTTTATTACTATCATAAATCCTCAAAAAGTGTTTACAATTCGTGAATTGTTAAGATTTAAAGCTTTCATGCTTAAAAAAACCCTAAAAAAGGATCTCTTGAGTTTCAACAGTCAAAACTAAAAAAAAACTGGGTTACACAATCAACGCTTTTTTCACATTAATAATCAGATAATAATAATAATTATTATTATCATCATCACAAGGACAATAGCAATAATAATAAAGATAATAATAAATATACCAAGGTTCCTCAAACTCTCTACGCTTTGGAATTTAAAATCAATACAATAGATCATAGTCATTATAATAATATTATTATTATTATTATAATTCCTAGTTACAAAGGACTTGTAATTTTAGTATACAGACAATTTCGAATACCATCACAGAATTCTCAGCATCTCGAAATAACCCTTAAAAGAACAAAAAAAAAGGAAAACAATTCGATCACATGATTTCTTTAACGAAAATCTCCATCGGCGTTTTATTAACACATTTCGCTCGTCGACGTTACAATTTTTTATTTGATCTCACATTTCAACTTCTTTCAAAAATTATATTAAAAAAAAATATATCACTGTGATTGGAGTAAAGTTTCGGATTTTTTGTTAGGAATTCCGAATTTGGATGCTTTTATATTTTGATTAACTTTAGTAATGTGCCAGATTTTATTGCTTACTAAATTTGAAAGTATCAAAATTTTGGAAATCGATCAATTTTGACTAGTATAAATTTAGTAAGCATACAAATTTGAAAGCATTTAAATTTAGAGAGCAATACTTTTAAATTAAAAGCATTTGAATTAATTAGCTTTCAAAGCCAAGCAAAAGTATAAATTGCAATAGAATTAAAAAGTTAAATTCAGTTTATAATTAAGTGTTGGAAAAATTTTATGATAATTTTGGAACTGCCGGTTTTGTTGTTTTACTTTTAAAATTAAAAAAAAACGTCTTTCAGTTTTCGTCCCTAAGGTAAAGAAAAATATGCTAAATAATTTTTTCAACCTCAAGGAATAAAAAGGAAATCGCAATAAAAAAGCAAAAAAACAAAACCGAAAAAAACTTAAAAATTATTATATATTTTTTATCGTTTACAATTTCATAAAATCACTTATTTTGTATGATTAGTCGTTCTCGACTCTAATGAATTTTTAATATAAACATTAATGATGAAATGTTTTAAAATTTAGTTTCTGATACAGAAAAACATCCCTTAGTTAGAGAATCATTTGAAATTATTATTCAACTGGTAATTTTTGTCAGATTTCTTGAAACATTTTAAACTCGATTAAAAAAAAAATCCATTAAATGGACTATCTTTATTATTATTACTGGAATCAGGACATCCCACTTTTTGGAAATACAAAAAGCAAACACCTAGAGTTTCAAATGATGGTTTCCGGCGTGGCAAAATTAATTTTTGTTCCTAAAAGTAAATATATATTTATTTAAAAATTGAACGGTTTTCGACTATTTTACAAGAATTGTTTACATCTTCAGATTTTAAATTAAAAACTTAAAATTTTGAATGGGTTAGGAATTTTTTCCAAAATTGCAAGATTGAAATTGTAATAAATGCTTTAATGTATGGAATTTAAAAATTGTTCAATTTTAATTTTCATTCGAAAATGGTTACATGTTGATTAGCTCCAGTTTTTAATTGATAAATTTTGAACAATTCAGTGACGATTGCGGCATTCGAAATTAAAACTTTAAAAATTAAAAATTTCCGACTTGAAGAATTTGAATATTAATTTAAATTTAAAAAAAAATGAAAGTTTGAGACTAAAAATCAAGAAAAATTAAATTTATTAGAATTTATAATTTAAGCGCTGACAATGAAAAAATTTGAAATTGCCAAGAGTTAAAAATTGAACAATTTTCATATTTTGAAGAATGAAAAATTTCAAACTTCAAATTACAACGATGATTATTAATCAATTAAATTATTTGACTGGTACTTTCATTACTTTTGATGTTTTATTCAATTATCATGTTAAAATAAAATATTAACAATTCAGTCACATAAATGTCAAGTGATCAAAATGAACATTTTTTATTTAAAATTTCGCTAATTTCGAATTAATCTTAAAGCTCCTAACAATAACTATTTTATGCAATGTTTGTGTTTTTTGTTGCCACGCCTAAAACCTTCACTAGAAAAACTCACACACAAGGCATTCCCATGTTTTGTTGTATTTCTACAAAAGCTGAAACGAAATTCTCTTAGTTTTCGATGTGAAAAAACAGCCTGACCTTTTACAGATTGAAAGAAAATGTTTAAAGGTCAACATTTTGATCTGTAGGTCAGAAATACGACAGCTTCAATTCATCCGTTTTTTACGCATAGTGAAGTCAATTAAGAATTATAAAAACGTCCGAATTTCCTCAGAATTATTTTATTATATATTTAATGGAGTGCCATTTCAAAAATTAATTTCATACTTTAGAAATATATACAAAAAAGTTCATTTAAGTGTTTATTTTATTATTAAATAATTTAAATACTGATCATCCATTATTCATTCTATCCAATATGACATTTCCATTAAATAAAAAATAAAGTGTTCCTTTATTCTCGAAATTTAAACGATTTTACAATTAAAAAAATACATATAAAAGGTAGAGTGAGAATACTGAAATTAATTGTGTCATTTTAACGGAGAAAAAACAAAATTTTAGTTTGGTATCTGAAAGAAGAAACAAATAATATAAATCGGTTAATGTCTTATGTTTGGACTTTAGATTTGAAAATTCATAAAATTTCACATATATATGCACCAAAAAATTAGGAAAATTTTTAGGTACAATTTTTAATATTGGACAATACAAACATGAGCATAAAAATACAATTAAGTGAAGTTTACAATTCCTGACAGAAAATTGTCGAGACCTTAACTCTTGACGTTACATTTAGCAACAAATTATTTTATTTTACAATTTTTGTGTTAACAACTTACTGAAAAATTAGCCGCCATAATAATTTGGCTAAAGGGGGACTTTTCAAATTTTCAAACTCAAAAACCCAACAGAAGATATGAACTGATTTCAACTTTTTTTTTGTTCCACTCAAATGATTTAATTAATTTTAGCATTTTCTCGCGGCACTGAATTAAAAACGATAAGTTCTTGCCAATTTTGAGTTGCTTAAAGTAATTGAAAGCCCTTAATTTTCATCGAGACAAATATTAATGGATTTTTGCACACCCTACTACAATATTTTGGTATATGGCGCAAGAAAGTAAATTCCTTTTCAGTATTCGAAGAAATCCAAAACTTCGAATATCTTTGTAGTCGCTTAAAAATACTATAAGTAACATCCTTAATAAATGTTGTTTTTGTATCACAAAGCAAATCCAAGTTAGTATACACTTTCTTACTGTCGCCAGTAACAAAACTTTTCTTTTTCTAGAAAAAAAGTCACAAGAGTAGTAGTACAACAACCATTCGCTTTTGTCCTACAATTTTCCATTTTCCGAATACACATCCGCGTTGTTCTACATTTTCAATGTACATTCAACACTGTCCTTACAAACTTTCGACAAATTGAAACCCTAAATATCACTCCAATCACAGTTTCGAAACTCACCATCGTCAAAAAAAGCTCAAAATAAAAGAAAGTAAAAAAACGTCATAATCTATGAATGCGTCGTTTATTAATTTTTACAATAGTGTTTTTCGCCCAGTTTCATAAATATTTCATTCCTACAACAAGTAAAATACCTTTAATGAATATCATTATCCTTTACCTAAAGCAGACGACGTAAAGTGACACGATAATAATATTTGCAAGGTTCTTTTATTAGTCATTCATTACTTGCAATCAAGCATCTCATTCGTACAACTCATGTTCTGCAATAAAACATGTAAAACATACAATTTTTTTACACAATATCATGAATTCCATTTTTACACAATGTCATTCACTTTCTCATTTCAGTTATCAGTTTTTATAATAATAAATCAGTTCCAGTGTCTATCTCTCTCTATCTCTCTTTCACTACGAACTGCTCGATGCGTTCATCCCACTGAACATGCCAGTGGTGAACGAAGTCTGTTGCTGCAGCTGCTGCTGCTGTTGCTGCTGCAGCTGCTGCTGCTGACTATTCGCCTGTCGCCCGTGTTTCGGGGTTGGCGGCTGCAGATACTCCTGTTTCGCGAGGGCCAAAACATCGATCCTCTCCTCTTTTCTGTACGCCAAACAACTCCTAATAAATCCCTTCGCCTCATTGCTCACCGTCGGCTTATTCGCAAACTGCACCTCCGTCGCCTTCAGAATTGTATTCTCCTCGAGAATTGTCGCCTGGCTCTGATTGTGCCCAAACGGCTTCTTGCCGTAGAGACACTGATAGAATATCACCCCGACACTCCACACATCCACCTTTGACGATATCTTGGGCGGATTTTTACCCACGACAAAACACTCGGGCGGCAAATACCAATAAGTCCCGGCACCCTGCGACGTCAAATCCATCCCGTGATCCGGATTATAATTCTCTTCGTCCATCACTTTACTCAGTCCAAAGTCCGTTATCTTTATCTCCCCACAAACGTTCCCCTCCGTTAGCAGAATGTTTCCTGGTTTTAGATCATAGTGGATCACCGGAGGTTTGATTTCGTTGAGGTACTTGAGCGCAGAAACAACTTGCATCACGATCGACCTCGCCTCCCTCTCGGGGATCGTCTTGTGCTGCTTGAGGTAAAAGTCCAGATCGTGACCGTCGCAGTATTCAAGAACAGTGCAGAACGAGTTTGCGTCAATCTCAAAGACGTCGTACAGTTTCACGACCCGCGGATGATCGAGCGCCTTGTGGATATTGTATTCCCGAAGGGCGTGCTTGATATAATTCGCCTTCTTGTCCTCCTTCCAGTCTTTATTGAGTTGGTGCACCTTGCAGGCGACGTAGCGTTGCTCTTTCAGGTCAAACGCCTTGTGAACTTCGCTAAAGCCGCCTTTCCCAAGCAGCATCAAGAGCAGGTATCTCTCATTGAGAACCGGATGGGAGTTAAACCTGGACTGATCCTCATTGTGGATCCGCTTCAGCTCACGAATATGAAGATTGCGCTCCCGCTCGAGTTTCTCCATCTCCAGTTGAAGATCCGCGTCCTCCTTCTTCAGCGCGTTCTGCCGCAACTTGAGAATTTCATCAGCGACGTAGTATTCCTGCCATGTGTATGAACCAGGCACTGCGTCGGGCTTCAGAAAAGTGGCTTCGGTGCCGTTGTGGAGGGCAGACTGCGCCTGGTTTCTCTTCCTTCCTGTCTCGGAATTCGAGGGCCTCTTTTTCAGAAGGGACTTCTTTTGTCGGTCTATCTCCTCACGCTCGGTTGTAATCTCCTCCTGGCGTCGGGCAAGCTCCTGAAAGGCGTAGCCGTCTGTCCAGTTCTCCTGAAACGTCGCGCCTACCCTCTGAGTCACAAACTGACCGAGCCTGAGTCTATTTTGCATGCACTTCTGCCTGGCCTCCTTCTTCTCTATGTTTGACTTCTCCTGGAGAAGTTTCTTAACGACGTCTATACACTTATTAATATGCAGCTTCTGTTCCTCGATGACTTTTTTCTGACTAGCCACTTGATGCCTGAGCTCCTCGGCGGTTCGATTGAGCTCGTCGATTTTGTTGTTGTGGAGCTCGAGGTCAGAGGAAGCTTGCGTCTCGAGTTCCTGAATGAGTTGGCAAGTGAGCTCGGTCTGCATTTGTTTGTTGACCATAGCGCCGGGTGGAAGTTGGGGATGAGATCTCGGTGGATGCATGAGAGCAAAGTCGACGAGGGGTTGTTGGGCCTGGGGCGAGTGGTGAGGCTTAGCGAAGAAGTCGTTGATTTTCTTGTCGGGAATCATCGGTCGGGAGAGCTTTGTCGAGGCGGAACCACCGCCAGAGTCGTCAGCCTTGCGTCTCCTCTTGCGCTCCGAGGGAGTCCGAGGAACTTTCTCGGGAGTATTGGGGTCTATTTCTTTATCACTGTGGTTTGAGCCTGTGCTCATATTAGAGTCTGAACTGTGAATGGACTGACCAGAGTTTACGGAGGACTGGGGACCCGTCTGGATCTGTGACCCTACAGACGGCCGAGCTCCGAGCAAGCGGGCCTCCAACAGTTCCTGCTTCCTGGGGTCCAGGGCGGCCTGAAGGTGCTCCATCTTGACGCCAGCGCCACCACGAGAGAGTCCGCCGGTTACCAGTCAGCCGTGATTATCCATCTGCAAAAAGGGACTAGTTAGTTTATCGATTTTTAAAAGTGGAGTCTCTTGTAGGACGGGCACTCAAATCAAAGACATTTTTGTGCATTCAAATTATTTTTAATCGTTTCAAATTAAATATACCAAATTCAAGACTTTGAAAAATGAACATGTTAAAATTTGCATTCGCGGTGGCTGCTGTAATGCAAGAACAAAAGTCTCGGACGTTTCTGGGTTTGCAAACATTTTTTTCCGACATTAAGATTTAAAAGTGCAAACTTCTAAAGCTAAAATTTTTCTAATTTAAAGCAGTCTAGACTAAACTGCAATTTAAAGCTGCCAAAATGGCAGTCTTCTACATTCGAAACATTTTAATTAATTCCAGAAAAAAACCAGTAAATTCGGTAATGTTTAAATATAGAATGGAAGCCTTCATTTGAATGGTTTTAATTCTAATGGCTTAAAAATCAGGTCATATCTTAAGATAAAAGATTTAAAATAGTATAATATCCAAACAGAAGCCTTCAATTTTCTTCAACTTGAAATTGACGCAGTTTTTCAAAAAGGGTCTATTGACATATCCTCTTATGAATTCTGCACTGCAATAAAGAGTATATTAATAATATTGTATTAATCTTAAAATTTATTATAGAGCATGATTAGTTTTGAAAAGGGATCTCAGTAATTTTTTAACTACGTGAAAGGACGATAATTTTGTCAAATTAAAAAATAGAGTTAATCAGAATAGCCTTTAGCAAGGAAAAACAACAAGCATTACCTGTATCTCATTGTCGAAAATATATCTAAATATCATACAAGCAAAAAAAAATTTATATAAACCTCGCTCGAAAAATAGGATAAAATTTTACATAATAGAGAGAAATCATACAGTAATAAATACTACGTGAAACTATCCTTAATTTTCCGACAAGGCATATAGAATATGCACCGTGGAAAAGGAATCTTTGCAGAACAATTAATTAAATCTCTTTTCCTCTGCAAGGAACGTTTCACTCAATTTCGTTGCAAATTAAGACTTAAAAACTAAAATTTTCAAATACAAGCTTTAAAAACTGAATATTTTTAAAGTTGTGAAAATATGGTTTTTGTAGTCATTTACAAAAGTACACGTTTTTTTAATGTTTGGAGCAAAATATTTTTCTTCTGAACTTATTTCCATACTTGGCATATTTTTTCAAATATTTAAAATTTTAGAACAATCGGATTTTTTTAAAACAATTTTACAAATTTTTTTAGCCGGTACTATTCTTTACTGAAGGGCGTTCTTAATTATTATATTTTTTAATTTGATCAAGTTATTATCCTTTCACGTAGTTGAACTTATTTTCAGTTTTTTTTATCAAACTTACCCCATTTTATCGTAAGTTATATATAAAACCTCTGATATGAACAAACGTTTTAAAAATTACTTAGATCCCTTTTCGACTGTCATGATACTTTTTAGTCAATTTTATGATTAATTAAAGATTATTAATATATTTTTTATTGCAAAATTCATGTAGAGGACATGTAATGGGCCCCATTTGCGCATTTAGTTCAATTTAAAAATTTTTAACCGTGGAATTTTGGATGCCGTCGAAAAAGTTCTCGCTTTGTCACTGTCGTTTAATTGCAAATTTAATCATTGAAAATTACTTGAAAATTTTAAATATATTATAAAGCTTCAATCTGAAATTTACATTTTTTTAATTATTAAGGCTTTCGACTCAAACCGTAAAATATTTAGCGTTTGGGTTTGAAAAACGTTTTAAAAATTAGTTTAATTTTTAGAATCTTTAATTAATTTATGTTAGTATTTAATCGGTTTGACACTGTGCGCTATCTAAATTGTTGAGTTAAATTGGCAAGAACGAAAATGCATATTTTTCAAAGAGAAGGACTTCCGAATGACGCAATATAAATGGAATGACTTCGTACTTGAAGCCGCTACAAATTAAACTTCCAAAACTCATAAGAATTTTAAATCGAAGTATCAAACTCATTAAAAAAATCAGTTTCATATGATAGAACGGTCCAGTGGCCACCCTGCACATTCAAATTTGTTTCCCTGATCGATATTCGGCTCAGAAATGCAATTAGTGTCATCGAGATATAAACTAAGAAGAAAATCTACTACAAATTTTAATTGGAACAATGGAAGAAAATTTCACGACATATTTAATCATTATCTGCAATTATTACTGGACTTTAGTATTATATTCGGTCATTCATTTGAACATAAGATCAGTCGATATTGAAATTCAAATAAAGAGAACGAACAGATTTCCCATTTCAAAAATCGCTGCTGAAAACAATTAAATTACGGTAATTACCAACTTGATACCCAGAATTCCCGCTACATCCGAAATTAATGAGAAATTAATCAGCAATTACTGTCGAAATTACAAATTTCGCATGCGCATCTCTAAACTGGACGTCGATTGAACGGACAATTTAAGCGTACAAGGTTTTCACAAATAAGAAAAAGTATTTTTTATATTCCCTACAGATTTCCAGGACAGCGATCATGGTCCAATTTGTTTAATTTTCCAGGTCAACTCAAAATAATTTTTTATGATTTAAGCATCTATGCATGTTAATTATTGAAGCATTTATAAAATCTCATAGAAATAAAGGTAGCATTTTCAACAGACATTTCTGATCAAAGAAATGGATAGCAAAAAAATCGATCTTTTTTAGATCAATAATTATCATTAAACACTTTATCGTATCTTATGTATTTTTTTTATTTAGAGTATTTTTATTTATTTTGTGCATTATTTTTCACGATTAAAGCAAGAAATACGCGTCGAATCAAAGAATAATTATCATAAATTTGTAGATCTCTTCTGGGTGAGTATTTTTTGTTTATTTTGTTTTCGAATGTTGCATAATTTGACAGCAAATGGGATTTTGGATTTCTCAGTAGTACTTTCGGCCGATAAACCAAGAACCGTTGGTCAAAAAGGCTAGTTGATGAACTATGCCTTTCTTTTTGATCCCTACTAAAAACGTGCCGAAGCGCAAAACAAGCCGATTAGTCTTTCAAAAGTTATCCAGTATACAGGGGACGATAACGACAGACAGACTGCATCATAAAACCAGTTTTTTTTTTAATTCAGGTGGTCTCGACGTAAAAATTTAATGAAATCCACAATAGGCAGTTTTCACACAAAAAGAATTTTTGGAAATAAAATTTTTCTCATTTTCAGGCTTTTTATGCAATTTTATTTCAAGTCTCTCTATGGAATCAAATTTGAAGAAAGTGTAGTTCTATTGAATGCTAATTTATGGTGAACGAATTTGCAATTTGGAAGAATTTTTACTGAAAAGGAGGTGAAAGTTTTGGGTTTTGTGCGGATGCTATAATTGTTTTGATTAGTAATTCCTTTTCTAAAAAAATAAAAAATTATTTTCTGATGCAGTTACGAAAGTGGTTCTCACGCCGTTTTTATCAGTCACAAGCATTTACTGAAAAATAAATATTTAACGTTAAAAAATAATGTATACATTAACTTTTGTAACATTTCTTTGCAGTATAGACAGCATATGTTTTAAGTTTAAAAAAATCTTATTTATTGCGGAAAAGTTATAATCAGGGCCATTGATAATTCAGAAAATAAAAATGAGGTCAAACCGTAATTCGAGAAAATACAAATTAGTGTAAAAATGCTATTCGGTCAAATAAATGTCGATAAAATAAAAATTAGCTAGCGTAGAACTTGAAGAATATAAGTTGAAAAAAACTTGAAACCTGTTTTTTTACATAAATGGACAGTTTTTTAGTTGCTCTTTCATAATAAAAAATTACTCTTTTATTTGCAAAATTAGAACTGTTATTACATTGCAAAGTGGGACCCTCGTTTAAAAACAATTGAAAAGAATTTAAGGGAGTCTAAACGCATTGAGTCTTTCTACCTTGGCTACAATCTTTTTCTGGTTTTAAGGACATGCGCACATTTATTTTTATTGGGTTTTGGCCCAAGATAATTTATATTTTGCGCTAAAAATTTGGGTAATACAAAAGAAAAACAAAAAGTCTTAATTTATGTTCAATAAGTTAAATAATAATTGGTTTAATATCTACAAAAAATAATGGTAAAACATATATGTTCATCTGCAGATTCCAAAATTCAGGGCAAAATAATAATTTGGACAAAAACCTATGAAAACTAAAATATGGATGTTAAGAGTTTTCCAAATGCCCGTATTACCAATGAGTTTTAATATACATTTGTAGATGAGAACATTGTTTTCGAGTAACAAATAGGCATTTTCATCTAGAAGCCAATACAGATTTCTGGATTGCAATCTCACTTGTTTGCGTTTTATAATATACATATTTACTTTATTATGGAAGTCATTTTCCAGACAATTTTCAAACGATTAATCTTTTCTTGGTCGTGTCTAGCACAAGTGCCATTTTCTTTATGTATAGATGCTATCGATTGCTTAGACTGCTTAACCATCTGGTAGCTTTCCATAATGATTATTCTGTAGTTTATGTTGGCGATAGATTTTTTAAATACTTTGAACCGTTTTGTCGCTAGATCTAGTCTATTATTATCTGCTAAACTTCCTGTATTGTCATATTCTTCGAAGTTTCCGCTCCCCAGTGATATCCTCTGCGACAATATCTGGGCAGTATTGTATTTGATCATCTAGGATTGAGATTGGTTTGATTTCCCAGTAGCTTTTTGGATAAAAGAAGATCAATGTATATTATTTTAACACCGTATGGGGCTTTTAATTCGATTTCTTTTCGATCTTTTTGATCAGAATGGTGAATATTTCATCACCACTCTGAAGCTTCTCTCCTTCTTTAGCTGATAAGATAATAAGCAGCTTTTTTCTTTCTATTTAGTTTCTTAACAATTTTCCGCTACTATATACTAGTCCTAGTATCACTTCGTTTATGATTATTCTGTAAATTTATCTATCATCCACCATTGGTTACTTCTTTAAGACTCTGGATCAATTCTCTAATATGTAATGACTTCCGGTCAGATATGCTTTAAAAAATGACAATACACTAACACAGCTACTACTTTCTAACTTATTATATTATTCTGTTTTTTTAGAAATACCAAAATCAACCACAATTACGCAGAAGATTTTGGTAACGTACATCTGAAATGTGAATCTAATCTTGACTGCTATTTTCCATGACCGGAAGCAAACAATATGTGCATACATTTGTTTTACGAAATTATTATGAATATTTACGGTTATATCTAATTAACAATTTATTTTTATTCGAATAATTATTGAATATTTCAAATAGTTTTTAAATGAGACCAACAAAATGTCGACTTCAAACGTGCCAAAGTTGATCAAAACCGAAAACTACTCTGACAAATATGTTTTCAGGTCAACGGTCACGAAGAAGTTAATTTGGACAATACAAATTTCGAATTTAATAGATGAAGAACCATCTTTTTTAAGTTAAATTTATTATGAAAATTAATAGAACTGAAATAATGAGTGTGTCTACCTAATTTATTCAAATAAATTTTTTTACTTAAACTTCCAATTATAATCACTTGAATGATGAAGCTTTTCATTTACACTATCGAACCTAGAAAATTTGAAATGGAAATATTGATAATAGCAGCATTTGAAACTCAACAATATCAAATTCGAAAAATGTAAACATATAGATTTTCCAATTAAATAAATGTCTAAAAAGTGAAAGTTTGGAAATTACCAAACTAAAATGTTTAAACTCTAAGAATTGTAACTTTGAGTTGAAAAATGTAAAGCATGAAGCTATTCAAGGTTGTTTTTTAAATTGGATCTAAAATTAGAATCGTTTAAAATTGAAAAAATTTAAATAAAAGCTTTTTAACATTTACCAATATTGTATTGAAACTGATAAAAATTGGAATTTCAAATCAATTTTTTAATATTATGGTGTTCTAAATTAAAGCATTCAATTTGGTGAGAATTAATAATTAAGTATTCGTTTGTCACTAAAAATCGAGATTATAAAATAATGAATTCTAATTACACAAACACAAATTTTTAAATAAATAGTATAAAAGCACCAATTCTTGGCACTCTCAGCCCAATTATTGGAATCACAAAAAACAAAGTTATCTAGGATATCAGAGAAATGTGCCAAGAATTGGTGCTCTTACCCTAATTAAATTAAAAAACGTATATAAAACACGAATAATTAAACAGAATAGCTACTCAAATCTTGGGGAAAAATTCTTGCTCATTTTCGGCTTTGAAAATACTTTCTTGATAATTAAAATTTAAACAATTTTCGATACATGAATAGCACTTTCGTAAAGACTATTATATGCCTTAAACTTCACATTTTTCGTTTTAAACATATTCAAATTAGGCATTTTTCAATTTAAAGCGTTTTAAATAATATAATTATAAATTAAAACTTCCGAAATGGAACGATTGAAAGTGATTATCAGTTGAGATTCAATAATTTTAAGCTTTCAAAATAAAAAAAATAAAATTATTTAATTTTATATTTTGTTAAAGTCTCCTAAAAATAGTGCAATATATGATTTTATATTGTAATAACTCATTATAAACACTATATTTGAAGGGTGACACTGCATACGGGCGTAAGTGTCAAATTTTAGAAATGCCTTTTATTGGCCTAAATTAACCTTTTTGACTTAACTCATATTGTGTAGAAGATTATTGTTCAGTTCAATTTAGAAGTGGGTCAAAATCCAAGTTATGGTTATTTTTAAAATAAAGTAATAACAGAATTTTTACTGTTATTTTCGCATTTGAATAGAGGTAAGTAATAGTTTGAAAGTGTTTTTTTTAATTAATAAAAAAATATTTAAAAAAAATATGCACCCTGCGTGTCCATATTTTCATTTTTGGGAACGCACTGCACCATTGATTTAGGGGTTTCTTGAATACTTGTCTTGTCACTGCTTCTCTCAGGATGTTTCTTTTATGGTTTTATGAAGTTAATCAATAGCTCAAAACTACTTTCTTTCTAAATTGAAAAATAAAATATCTGCACAACTTTTTATGTTTGAAAATTGGAATTGTTTGGTTGAGGCTGATCTTTGATAAGTGCTTATGCACACATGGTTTTTTCACCGCTCTTTTCGCAATTTAAAAGAGCTAACTGAAATTTCAAAGATTAATAATTTTTTAATTAAAAAATAACAGTTATGCAACTCCACTTATTTGCGTGAAAGTTAAGATTTGATATTCGGAAAAATGATAACTTTCTACTATAAGCCCAGTTCTCGGATTTTAATTCACTAATTACTTTTATTTCATATGAGGCAACCCCGAAAAAAAATTCATTCCAATATCCTTATCAGAAGACTGCGGTTTGTCCACCCAAACACCATCAAATGTGTACGAAGAAGACAAAAACAACTCAAATTTTCCACTAAACGTAAGGTTCGCAAATTTTCTTTAATTAATTATTCGAACTCGTCACAAGAAAAAATTTTATCGCAATATTTTTATCGGAAGACTGCGTTTTATCCACCCACGCACTCTGAAACGTACACAAAAAAAATCGGAATAATTATAACTTTCATGTAAACGTCCGGCTCTTCAATTTTATTTTATTTACTACCAAAATTGGAATAGCTAAACTTTTAATTTAAAAAAAAAACAATTTTAAATTTTGAAAAGCTTGAATTTTCTACCAAATAGTTTTTTTTTTAAACTAAATTTTCTAACTTTCAAGCTAAAATAACGAATTTTCTAAACTAAACAGTTGAATTTTCAAATCAAAAATATGAAAATTTGATTAAAAAGTTAGATTTATACAAAAAATAAGAAATTCTAAAAAAATATAAGAACTATCAACCCAAAAGATGAATTTTAAAAAACAACGAGTTTTTATCAAAATAGTTGAAATTTTACATAAAAACGAACCATTTTCGACCAAAACAGTTCAATTTCCAACCAGAGAGATCAATTATTAACTAAAATTTTTAATCGTAAACCAAAAAATGGATTATGAAGAAAGTAGTTCAACTTTAAAACCTACTTGTTAAATTTTTAACGAAAAAGATAAAAATTTAAACAAAAAGATTAATTTTTTACCGAAAAAAACGAATTTTTACCTAAATTTGAGAATTCTCAACCAAAAAAGTTGAATTTTCGTTTTAAAATGATGAATTTTTAAACAAAAACATTAATTTACTACCAAAAAATATGAATTTCAACTAATTTTCGATTAAAAAAGATGCATTTTTAAACAAAAACATTAATTTTCTACCAAAAATAACGAATTTTCAATAAACTTTTAGAATTCTCAAACAAAAAGTCGTGTTTTTAAAAAAGATTTTTTTTTAATTTTTAAGAAAGTAGTTCAACTTCTTAAATTGGCTAAATTTTTAAACAAGAAGACGAATTTTCAATAAAATGCTAGAATTGTCAACCAAAAATTTGAATTTGTATGAAAGAAAGAATTTTTTTTTTAATTTGTATGAAATCAGTTCAACTTCGAACCAAGTTGCTAAATTTTTAACCAAAAAGTTGACTTTTCAACTAAAAAGATAAATTTTTAAAGAAAAAGATTAATTTACTACCAGAAAAGACGAATTTTCAATAAAATTCCAGAATTCTGAACCAAGAAGTTGAATTTTCAGCTAAGAAAGATGCATTTTTAAACAAGGAGGTTAATTTACTTCAAAAAAAGACAATTTTTAAAACCGAATTCAAGAGTTCTCAAACAAGAACTTGAATTTTCAACGAAAAAGGATGAATTTTTAAAGAAAAAAATTAATTTACTACCATAAAAGACCAATTTTAAAAAACAAAATTCATGTATTCTCAACCAAAAATTTGAATTTTTAACTAAGAAAGTTGCATTTAAAAAGAAATTAATTCACTATCGAAAAAGACGAATTTTCAATTCAATTAAAGAATTCTCAACCAAAATGTTGAATTTGTAACTAAAAAAAGCTGAATTTTTAAACAAAAAGATTAATTTACTACCAAAATAGACGAATTTTCAATAAAATTCTAGAATTCTCAACCAAAAAGTTGAATTTTTAAGAAAATAAGAAAATGTTTACATTGATTTTCTTGTTTTTCAAAATCATTGTGTGTTGTAAATTTTCATAAAACAAGTTTGATAGACGCTTGAACTATATGTGATATGAAGGTTAGTGACGTTCTTTTTCTTAAAATCCACCGCATTTTCGTCACTTACACTTTACTGCTATTACAAACATCTTGCATTTTATGTTCATATATCGAAATTAATACAATTTTCATTATTTCTAAATTTAGAATTAAAATCCAAATTTTTTATTTTTAAGAAAATAAACATTACAACTAAAATTTCTATCTGATTGTTTTCCCGTCTGAGGTTCATAAGCAATTGACGTCTTACACGTACTCAGAAGTCAGAAAAGAAAACTCTTGGGAGAAGAATTAACGTTTTTAGAAATAGTTAAAGTAGGGGTCTAAATATCCAAAAATAATTAGACAACTTTTTGTAAAAAAATATAAGCAACTCGTCTCTAGAATGAGAAAAAAAAAGTCAACTAGCTTTATTACTTTAAAAAATACACAATTTCTAAACAAAATAAATTGACTGCTTTTTTTACATGTTCAAAAATAGTTGGCACCCGATTCTAAATGATTTTTTATGCCCTAAAAACACAAATACCATGTTTCATGCCTTTTTTCCTAATTGAGCCTAGTTTAGGTGTGAAATATGATGCATGACGATTCCCGATAAATTCTTTGAAATATGTAAGATTTTACGAGGAATATCGGAATGATTCACCTCTTAGATAATCCTCTCACTCCCATTAATTGTTAATTAATAAAAATAGACATAAAGACGGAACAACAGACTTTCATAAAATATGTTAAAATCCTACGCATTATTGTTTAACTATAATTATTATATAATTTTTGAGTGCTATATTCACTTATTTTTGAACAAATTTTATTGGTGAATGGAAATCTGGAAACCCATCGAGAATCCAATATTCTGCTCAGCTTTTTCGCAGTGTCCCTTAAGCTTGATTAAATTGAAAATTTTAATGGTTATAACAATACTAGGAAAATTCAAAACCGAATGTTTCATTGAGAAGTGAATAAAATAGTAAAATATTAAATTAGATGCCTTCAATAATGTACGATTTTAAATTTAATTCTCTAAAAACTTACAAATTCTGGAAACATCGATTAAAAAATGCATTTTAGTCAAGCTTTCAAAATTGAACAAGTTTAAACTGGGCATATAAAAACAGAACATACTAAACTAAAAAATTATCTAAATTGATTATATTTTCAATTAAAATTAAAATGATTGAATTTTGAAGAGTATAAGTAATGCGCGTTTTTTTCAAAGTAGTTCAAAAAATCAGATTTGCCCAGAATGACCCACCTCATTGCATTCTAGAGCAAAATTTTTGACACCAAAATTAAACTAGAGAAAGTTGCGATAAAGACAAAAGAAAAAAAAACCCTCCAATCGGTGCCGAACCCGAATTTTTTCAAAAAAGAAGCCCCCCCCCCCCCCCCCCCCCCCCCCCCCCCCCCGTTCCTTTGGCGCCGGACATCCTTTTCTAACTATAAATTCGTGTGTAGTTTAAATAAA
>JAAAKG020172264.1:0-27263 GCA_010014905.2 Druon quercuslanigerum
CCGAGACCATGGGTAAAAACTCAATTTTTAAAATGTTTTATTATATCATTGACAATTTGAAGAAAATAATTTCTAAAATTATTTGTCCATGTTTCTATCGAAAAAGTATTTTATTCTCTCATTTTAAGATTTCTAAACTGATGAGGTCCGACGTCTACGGACCTCATTTAGTTAAAACATCAATCACTATTAAAGTATAACTTTGATTATCGTTATAAGTTGGCAAACTTTGCATGCCGATTGAATTACACTCCCCAACCCAATTAAGATTAGAAAGCGTATAAAGAGCTCTCTTAAATTTTCGTAGAATAAGTAGGTGTAAAGTAAATGCATCCCGGGATTTTAGCCAAACAAACACTTTTTTACGTGACTTTCTGCCTCGTGCAGTGCCTGTAATTTATTCTGCATCGCTATAAGAAGCAGGATGACTCGGATTGTAGTATATATCTTGAAGCATCTACATTTTAGAATAAAAGACTGCCACTTTTTTAGCATTCCTAAACCAGTTTGTCTCCTTTTTTCTTGACTGTTATTACTTTTAGTTCTTCTGCGACTTCTTTCACGGAATGATTTATTAGAAATATTCAGGATTCTATCAGACCTCGCTTCATACTCAGCCGTTTCATCGTCTGTTCTAAGAGATTCCTCATTTAAGGGTGGTTGGTTCTTTGAATCTCTTTATATTTGTTTAGCAGGAATAAAATATTCTTGGTTTTTCACGAGTTTTCGTGGGGTGCCAATCTCTTGAAAGATACGGGCAAAGTGACTCCTGACAGGAGGATTGACCCTTTTTCTTTACTTTAATGCATCGTTAGTCAAATTTATAATGTTAGAATGTTCCATACGCCTCCCGTCAATAATCACTGAACCATATTTATCCCATTTTATCCGGTGGGAAAAGTCGTGTTTTGCTAAGTGATTGTGCAATGAAGTACTTTTGGAACGAAAAGACTTAAGTTCTTAAGCTATAATATCCTTGACTGGCAAAAACTCTAGTGGATCCTTATCTGTATGTTTAGTATGATCTATTTTCTCAGTAGTTTATCTTCTATTTTTGTCTTTAAAAATCTAAAAAATACGCTTTTATAGCAGATCGTACTAAAAATTGAAAAATTATTTTTAAATAGTCTGAGTCAAGTTTCATAACTAGCTACTCATAAAATGTCTGTAACGACTGACGTTGAACATTCTACGCTTTTTCTATGATAATTTTTTTTTTGTTCATCACTTTAGTATTATTTTAAAATATTTGAAAAATAATTGATTTTATCATGTTCTTTGCCTATCTATTGCTTTTAGAACAACATCTTTTTATTTAAAAATAATTTTTTATTTTTAATCGAGGTTTTAATCGGCGTTTTAAGCCGTTACTCAAGGATCACATGTAACGGTATTTTACACATAAAAACACTCGACGTTATATTGATATTTTACAACAACTTTTGAGTAAATATATAGTATTACTCGACATTCAAGTATTAGAATGACACCATCTGAAGTTGATTTATTAAATGCAGCCGAATGGAAGGCGTTTTTCTAGAACAGGAATTGAGTAGTATAAAAAATAAAAATATTGAGGAAAAATTTTTAATTGAAAAAATATTAAAAACTAAAGGCAAGGGAGACAAAAAACTATTTCTTGTCAAGTGGGTAGCTTATGCAGACAAATGTAATCGGTGGATTCCAGCTTCAAATAAAAAAAATTTTGAAAATCAATATCAATCAATTTTACCTTATTTTACCAAGCAATAGTAGTATGAAATATTTTCCCGAGAACACCACTTCCAATTTTACAATGCAAGTGACACGTGAGGTTCGTTTACAGGGGAGTGGGTAGTAGAACTCACGGATATAGAACTCCCTCGTACATTTCTTCATGTAAGACAAGATGATTCATTTAGAAATCATTTCATTCTTATGAACAGTGGGGCTGCACGATATAAATATCCTAAATATGATAGAAATAGTAAAAATAGAAAATCCATTGAAATAGGCATTTACCTTCACAAATATAATGTACCTATAAGTATTAGAGAAAAAAATAAAATGACTGTTGAAAATATGGGAGATAAGTTAGGAGATGCAATCGATCTTATTTCCTTGAGAGAAGAGTCAAAGGATGATGAAATGTCCCTTATGTGGAAAAAGCACCTTGTGAATTTCTTTCAAGCTTCCAGAATTTAGTCAACATATTAAATATAAATACGAAAAATTTGAAAGCAGTTAGGTAAGTATAAAAATTTAGTGTGGTAAATTACGTCTGACGAATCACAATTTTTGGTAGTTAGTTAATCCAATTCAAACTAATGGCTGTACTGCTAGACATTAACCTAGTATTACAAGTAATGTTCCGGATAAATTATTTGTTTACTGTTATAGTGTGAACCACGCGGTACAGGCGATGTAAAAGCACCACTATTACATACAGTTTCTTAATATAAAACAGATTAAAATTTTGATGCAACACAAGTCACCCATTTTCAATCACCTAACTAGATACCAGTTCTTAGCACAGGTTTTCCTGTAATTGAAACTGATATTAGAGATCGCCTTGGTTTGTCAATGCCATTTTAGTATGGTACACTGGCTGCTACACCTAACTTTAAGCATATTAACAAAAACGACAAAGAAACGCACAAAATCAAGGAATGCAAAAATAAACAATATTTTTGAAAATAAATTGTACCAAAAAAATTACGTGCTTACACTCTCCCCCTCTATGAGTGCTTAAAGTCAAAATTAAATATTTTTCACTGCCTGCAACACAGACATTCGTAGATTCGATGCAACGTCTTCATAATTCTTAAGACTGATTGTGAGTATTGAAGAATTCGTGAATTCGATCAAAAAATTTAAGGAAATTGTCGATAATTTCACCCTTATTTTTTTTAAATTTACAGAAAATTTTTGTTTATTATTTTTCAAATCGAAATTTCCTTGCTTTTTTTTAAAATTATCTTGTGCACCAGGTGCTTACAGTAGGCAGTTGTAACTCTTGTGAAGTGCACAATACTCAATAATTATTGCGAATTTTTTATGTGTATAGTTTTCGATAAAAAATAAGAATATAAAATCATAATTTAAAAAAAAATTTATACCAAGTTAGAATGTTTTGAAATATTAACAAAAATTGCGTTTTCTTGTATTCGTTAAGTTTAGTTTAAAAGGAAGCCTATGGTGCCACACCTTTAACTATACGGTCTCAGTAGTTGATCGCGTTATTAGAGGGAGAGGGGTAAGAAGGAAATGATATAAACAGAGAAGAAGTGAACGGGGCAACAGAAAGGCTAAAAGAAGTAACACAGCAGGAGATGATGGCATGGAGAATAAGGCGCAAAAGCATGATGGGGAAGGATTCAGAGAATAGATGTAGATAGTGAGACTTTTAATAAAGAAAGGAGTAGTTAAAAAGTTAGAGGAATATAAAGAAATGACACTCTTGTATGTGGGGTAAGGAGGTATTCCACACAATCAGATGGTCTTCAGGAAAGAAATAGGAATAACAGATAACATTCACGTATTAAACTATCTGAGGAAAAGTATTTAGCGGTGAATATTAGTAGGACCCAGATATTGTGATTTTAAATTAAAAGGTGTAAAGTAGAGTATAAATTGAAGATTTATAAGTTAATAGTGGAAGTTATGAAGTAATAGTAGGTGAATAAAATAATGGGCCAATTTTGGGACACAGAAAAGAGAAGATTCAATTACGACTGGCAGGTAAGAGCACGGATATTTGACCAGTTAGTCTACCTAATATTGTATTATGGGGATGGGATTTAGGGATGGAAGGATCATAAGAGCATGGAAAATCTTCACGAAATATTATTGAATTGGGTGGTGTGGGTGAGTTAGAGCTTCCCAGGTAATATGTTGAGAGAAGTATTAGGAAGAGCAAAAATAATAGTTAAGCACCTTACGCGAGCCTAGAAGTATGAAGAGAAGCTGAAGGAGGGAAAGGGGAGTAAAATTTCATAAGCATGCATAAGTGAGATTTGAAATAGAGAGAGAAGAGGCAATGAAGAAGGCTAAAGGTGGTAGAATAAGATACAGGAAATTACCAAAGAATGTGGTATCCAAGAAGAGTGTACAGACTGACAGAAAATAGAATTTGATAGAGTAGTGAGGCATGGATAGGAGAGGTGGAGAAAAATTTTTATATCAGAATACAACAGATGGTATACGATGGTTAAGTTGGAGGGATAATCAGACTATCTGAAAAAGTTAAAAAAGGAGAGTAAGTTCAATAGAATGGTTTGATTCAGAATGGGTCAGAGAGGATTAGTATATAGATACTGTTTGGTGGAATAGGAGAAGTTATGTAGAATGTGCGGATATGAACTGGAATCATGGGCCCAACTGTTTGAAGTGTGTATTGGAGAGGAAGATGATGGCAGAAGTAAATAAATTAGAAAAGTAAATTAAAAAGTCAAGAAAGCTATGCAATTAAAAGACGGCCAGAAGAAACAGAAGCCCTGTACGCGAGATCGTGCGCACATAGTCTGTAAATAGTAACAAATAGCCGAGACGTTAGAATTTAAGTCATATATGTTAATTAGAAGAAGCAGATTAGGACAGTTTCGTAACTGATTGTAACGGTAGCAGTGGCAATCAAACCCACAAAAGGTAGAGATTAAGCACATACACACAATTAAACAAATTAATAAAGAAATTCTAGTACATTCATGAGCATAATTCGGGGGAGAATAAGTTAGGTGTTACCCCTTAAAACTATTGTTCTTTTTTTTTGAGTTGAAACTTGGCTGGATTATAGTGTTGGTTGACCTATATTAATTCACCAAATCATAGCTCTATTCCTTGCCGATGAAACAGCACTAAAACGGCGATGCCAAGTGCAAACCCAGTGTTACTCGTTTAAAGCTACTCAAACTCCGGTTTTAAATGCCAGCAGAAGTTTTCTTTATACCTGCGACTAGTCTACCAAGTAAACCAGCTGAAACATATTCAAAATAAAAAATTAAAATTTTGCATCTGGAAACTTATGACTTATATAAAAATTGTAAAACTAAATTTTAAACCTACTTTATATATTTCTCTACAGATAATCAACCCAAAATAGTTCAATGTGATCTTTGAAGCACATTAGAACATACAGTATTTCTATATTGGCGCTGCAAAAGTTAAGCGTGGTACCATCGAGCGTAAAGATGTCAATTTGACCTAAAAAACACCCTTTTCCCATTTTTTCTTCTACATGATTTCAAAGAGTACATGAAAAGAGCTTTTCAAAAAAATGTAATAAAAGTCTAATTAGATTAACTTAAGAGAAGTTACACTATCTTTAAGGTTTCGAAGGCAAATTTTCGAATAAAAACTTTTGGATTCTTGGTTCCTCCACCATGAGAACACACCTGCACATCAAGCGTTCGCGACCCAGAATTTTTTTAAGGGAGTGGAAGTTCAGCTATTGAAAAACCCTGCATATAGTGCGTTGTCGTGTTGGAGTATTCAATTCTTATCTCGCCAGATTGCATGCCCTTTTCTCTGTAAATTTTCTTAAAAAAGCTCAAGGACATTTATAAAGTATATATGTTTGACTATTTACCCCCTAGGTGCATATTCGTGATGCACAATACCAATAAAATCGAAAAAAGACATAAAAAATGACTGTGGAAGCACAGCCTCACCAGGGATCATCTTGGACCGACTCGCGGCCCTCTCGAACGCTGTTTTTGAGAGTTCATAAGTCTCCGTAGCAATTTAACCGCTTTCAAAACAAAATTTGATACCGGAATACTAGTCAATACTGAACAAAGATAGCTTAGTGACCCTTTCAGGATGTTTTTAGGACAAAACAAGCTTCTTCTTTCACACCCACGGACATACCCATCTCCTAATACTGATATACGATTCCTTATTAGAATTCTGAAAACTAGATAAGACATTAAAATGCAATATGCTTAATGAAAGTGTTGTTTAACACATATTTGAAAAAATAGCAGGGAGTTTATTGTCACAAGAACAACTTTACTGCAAGTAGCATAACAAATTTTGAAAGTTGACTGTAATCCAGTCGATCAAACTTCCAAAAGTATTCACATTTGGATAATTATATAGCTCCTTTCTACGCTGCAGAAACAATTGACTGAATATTTGAAAATAAAAGACGTACAAACTATTCGAGAAACTTATAGAAACTGGACAAACTTTCTTTATCGAGATGAAAAAGTTTTGGTTTTCATGCGTAAATTATAATTTAGTTTTTTTTAACTACAATTTTGTTTTAAATTACATACTTGAGTAAAAGTCAAGGAAACAGAGAGAAGGCTATAAATCCAGTTAGTGAAATATTTTGAGAAAAAAATGTTAACTTACATGAAGCCAACGATGATAATGAACCGTCTGAATTTCCGTCGCCTTCGTACGCAAAATGCCTTACATCGTCGAATGGATTTGTGTCAGGATCCTTGTCACAGCTTTCTTTTCTGCCATCAAGAAAACCGCAAATGTCAGGAATATCACTAGGTCCTGCATCAAAATCGAAAGCCACTATGCATTTTTTCAGGATGGCAAACTTTGTGAAATATCA
The DNA here is from genome assembly GCA_010014905.2 of Druon quercuslanigerum. NCBI lineage: Eukaryota > Metazoa > Arthropoda > Insecta > Hymenoptera > Cynipidae > Druon > Druon quercuslanigerum. The sequence continues at coordinate 6,551 of JAAAKG020172264.1, forward strand.
CTTTAAAAATTCACATCACATACCTCTCCCTTGCAATCCAAGAGGAGTGATTTTTGAGTCAACGGGAGGGTCATACATAGCCCTAAGAACATTGAGGTCATATCCCGTATCAACTTCACCACCTCCTTCGTCATCATAGTTAATAATATTTTCCCTTATATCGTCCATATCTTTGTACGATTCGTCGGTTTTTCTTTTATGGACCACTACTGCTAATAGTAGAATAAGCAGTATAGATATGCAAATAAGAATAGCAACTAAAAAATTCGCATCAATGCCAAAGGAAACAGCTTTTGCCATTCCATGATCGCATCCAGGATCTGCATTTATTGATAAAGCGGGCATTCCTAAATTGTAGGTCTGAAACATGAAGTGTACAAAAATTCATTTATTATGTGTATCTATTACGGCCAAAGCCCGAAAGCGGTCCAAGTGCGAACTGGCCGACCAGTGCGCATTGGCCAGCATGGTTGACCAGAGCCTGAAACAGCGTGGTATTACTGTTTCAGACTTTGGCCAACCAAATTTCGAAGCGACCTGTGTATACTGGTTAAAGCCAGATATAATTTTATTTGACGCACGTGATATAAATTGCATTTGTATTTATTTATGAAAAGTTCAGTTCATTACAGTTAAAATATGACGTCGATCTATTTGAAGATTTTCATAAAAAATAGGTATTTAACAAAAGTAAAAAAATAAACTATAATACACATAATTAGATGAAGGCTGTTAAAAAATACTATAAATATACATACTTATAAGTAAATAAATTCATGCTTACACTTATTTATATATTTAACAATTTATATTTTACTAAAGTGTAATTTCAAGGGTAGAATTTAGAGTGTAACCAAAAAGTAGTTTTTTGAAGTGATATTGAGAAAAGAAATTTCTAATTATTATAGGTAGTTTGTTCCAAAGACGAGTATCACGAATAATAAAAGACCTTTGCATTTTACATGTACGATGTGGCTAAATTTTTAGTACTGTTTTCCTTTCACGGAATTTGAAATGCGTCAGTTAATCTTTGTTAATAAAATGGAAAAGGTTAATAAGATAGTGCGAATTTGTGTTACTAAATAGGCTATAGAGCAGATTATACAATTGAAATTAAATGTATTCAGTAATATGTTTACTTTTGGAGATGTTATAGATGAACCGAATGCAAGCATTAGGCGTGCGCTCAAGCTTTGTATTTAGCTCATCAGTATTATCTTCGTACACTACATAGCCGTAGTTAAAGAAAGGAAGGATGAGTCTTTTAACTAGGAGGATACGCGTTTAAGTAGGAAGTGATTCTTTATTCCTGTAAAACTGTTGGAGAACTCTAAATTTTTTCCTCGAAATATCCGCTACTTGTTCATTCCCAGTAAGAGAGGGATTATGAATATAGTCCAAATCCTTTACAGATTCTACAGAGGGAATGAGACGACCATTGATCGAGAGAGGTAGTAGGGTTGCAATTATTTCAAATGATGGAGAGGAAGAAGTTCCTATGATTATAGCGATAATTTTAGCAGGGTTAAGAGTCAGGGCACTTGTAGAGGCCCACTATACCACCAGATCAATATCCGCCTGTACCTTTTGAAATAAGTTCTTAGGATTGGCAATAGGCTCGGAAAGGTAAAGCTTAAAGTCATCAGCATTTTTGTCATAGTTGCAATGTCGAAGTTCAGTACCAAGTGCACAAAGTACAAATATTAAATAAAGTGGGCACAAGCGTGGATCCTGAGGGACACCACTCTTAACCTCCCCTCAAACTGACCGCTCGCCATTCCTAATCTTTACTCATTTAGATCGATTACTAAGATACGATTCGTACCATTTAAAAATCATGTATGAGAGGTGGAGCGATTTAAGCCTAGTCAATATCAGATTAGGGTTAACTGTATCAAACGCCTTAGAAAAATCAAAAAGGTCAACAATCGTAACTTCCCTTCCATCATTTGCAATTTTAAAGTGAGAAGTAAATTTAAGTGAATCAGTAAATGTGCTATGCCCGTCCCGGAACCTAGATTGCATTGGATCCATTAAATTATTTGTTTCAATGTGTCACGTTAGTTGAAGATGGATATAAAACGGAAGTCTCTAGGAGAGGTGGGGTTAGATATTTTAGGAATAGGGTGAATAATCGACTCTTTCCAGGTATCAGGATATATAAATAATATATTAAGCAGAAGTTTAGGATAAAAGTAATTATATACACAATCAATGTGACTTGCTTACACTTCCATTTTTTCACAGAATTTTCTTATAACCACATCTTAAAAAGTAACATCCATCCTCACCTTATCTCTAAGACCGCTCTCGCTTTTATAGCCTTGCCTTCCTCGATTCACCTCACCCCGGACGCACGACACTACTTTCTCGCTTTTTCTTGCATTGCCAGCCGCTACCTCTGCGGCTAATGCCTAATACTATTCTACTAATTACAATATTTATCATTTTCTTACACCTACTTTACCCACTCCCCCTTGGAACGTACCTTTCCCAACTCCTATTGATACTTCTCTAGCGCCTCCCTTGTCCATGTCCTCTTTAATCTGACCGTCTCCTGGAGCCTCCACCTATGCCCCCTTGGAAATTATGGCTGTACGCTATTCCATTCCTTTCTTTCTACCTACGTCTCTCCCAGTCCCACCACATCAAATTCCTGGACATACCTCCATAAATTCTTATATTTCTTCTTTAAACCTGCTACGTCCCACCCCGTTTAAACCCCACGCTCCTACTTTCCATGAAACAAATTTCCCTGCACTTCATTCAACACCTGTTTCTCCTCGTCCCATACCCACATTTTTTAACTACTTTTATTTTCCGATACCCTGCCCTTGCCGCCGTCCCTTCACTCCTCTCCCTCCTAGCCCTGTCGATCAGCATTCTCTTCAGATCATTTTCCTTCCTCGTCAAATCATGCTCGAAGAAAACCTTTTAATTGTTTATCCTATTTTTGTTTCGCATTGCCCCCAACTTTTTTTCCAAGTTTTCCAATTCCACAACCGCCACTTCATTCTTCTTTCTCTCCTCCTGCCTAACTTCTCCTACTTTGCCCTTAAGCAACAATATGTTCTGTAGCAGCTCTGCTACCCCTTTCCTTTCATCCCCGCTCTTTAGCTCCAATCCCCTTATCTCAATATTATTTCTCATATCTGCCTTCTCTTTTCACTCCATTCGCAAATTATCCCAAATCCTCCATTCTCAATCAATTCTCAAATTTCTGATCTGTTCTCTAACCTTATCAAGCTCTCAACCTTATCAAAAAATTTCAAAGAAAAAGCTGTTTATAATAATAATAATAATAATAATAAAATAATAATAATAATAAAATATATAATAATAAAATATAATAATAATAATTATAATAATAAATGTAAAAAATAGTCGTTTCAGCTCTCGACAAGTATTTGTTTGCGCCATCCCATTTTAATAGTTTCACCATGTCTTTCAGCCAAATCTCCGAAGTACACATCTTTCCCTTACCATTATATTCTCGAAATTTAGAAACCGATGGTTTTATCCACTTAGTTTGCGAGGTATTTTTATCTTTCAATACTTTCTGTTTATTCGCGACACCATCTAATGCTTTAAGCCGTAATTGATTTTTAAAAATACGCTAGGATTCTTAGACATAAACTGTGCTAAGAGTTCTTCTAAAACTTTCGCATCGCTGTCAAAATTTTCGTTCGGTTCTTCATTTTTAAAGGTTTGTTGTTCAGCATTTCCGAAATTTACGCCTCGCGCAATTTAATTACACGCGATCTTGCCTGAATTAAAAAAAACTTCATGCCCACCTAAACCGGCCTGAAAGTATGCTTTACGCCGAATTACACTGTACATTGTTTCTTTGTATTGATTCGCGACTCTTGGAGAATACGGCGTCCAATGCGCCCTATCTGTAAACTCATTTTGTGGTCAGATAGATTGTATTCGAGGAGCCGGAGTCGCAGGCCACCAATTACAAAAATTATCGCGACGTCTATTTTCCTCGCATAGTAGTTGATCCCTAGTTTTAAACGTGTAGCCGTTATTGCGACGTGCCAGTATCTCAGCTTGTTTCCTTTCATTTTGCGTTCACACTTCCGCGGGTAGGGGTACACAAACCCCTTCAATCTGATTCGTGACAATAGTATTGTCGGCCACGTTAGATCGCAAATGTTTACTTACAATTTCGTATGACTCAATTGATAATTTCTGTTGCTCTCTCGAAACTGACTATGTCTGTCTGCATCGAAATTTATATAACTGGCATCATCCGCGCATTTATATTTTTATTTTGTTTAAAATAAACATTCAGTAGCACTTTGAATCCAAAATTTGATTTCAGCATGTCTCGTTTCAGTACTTTTCTTCACTGACTTAAATTGAAATACAATTTTTTCATGAGGCATTCCACTCAACTTTTAGGTTAAGTTATACCAAACACCTCTCCACGACACGTGAAAACCGCCACTCCACTTATTTTCCACGTCAGGAATCAATCTCACTTCTAATTCATTGACTTTAGATATAAAGTACTTATTATATGACCGTATTATAACAAAAAATGTAAAAAATATCCGGTTCACCATTCGACACACCATTCTCTGACTCTGGTCAGACCCATCTTTTCTTTGTCTCAGATCAGTCATTCGCTAACACAGCGAGCGCCACTCTACTTCTCCGCACAGGATCGTTGAAATCTTGATTGCTTCAAAAGCACTATGACCAAAAGTATCGTGCCTTTGCAGAGTAAGGGTGGCTTTCGAGCGCGTCAAGGGTGGTTTTCGCATGATTAGGGGATGTTAAGGGAGGAGAAACAGAAGGCAGCTAAGCAAACTGTAAAAAATTCCCTAAGAAATCAAACTAGTGGGATATGGTAACAAATTTAGTTAGAATTGTGTGTTTGATTAATTTGAAGCTGCACTTCATCTTTTTCGATCTCTATTATTTCCCAATCAATTTAGAGGATTACAGTAAGAAAGAAGGAGAACGATTTCACCAAATTTTAAAAGAAACGGAACTTCCATATTAAAGAAAATATGATACAAATACAAATTCTTAAGTTATTTTTTGAGCTTAGGACTAATAGTGACCTGATGAAGTAAAACGTAGAGTTTCTTTGGATTCAACGCCCTTAAAAACAAGAAAGCACCCTTTTCCCAAAGGTTTCAGTTGTCAAAAATTATACTTCAACCACAAAATGGGTTGCATGCGTATTTACCTAACACCTGAAGTAATAGCGAACAAGGATATTCTATTTATATCCCGGGCTAACTCATGGATATCCCATGGGATATCCTGTTGGAAGAAATTCGGATATCCTATATCTATAGTGAGATATGTTAAAACGTTAATATCGGATGTCTTCGAAATTTCTCGAATAGAATATATTTCTTATAATTAAAACTTTTTTTTATAGATAACGCGAATTTCTTCGTCTGAATGTTTAGTACATTTAAAGACTGTTTTTAATTTTTCAAAATATTTAGTAAAAAGGAATCGGGTGCAACCTCTTGCGTTAGTTAAAATGTATTTGATGCAGTAAGAATTTTAGAAAACTAATATTTAGTTTTTAATTGGTTACCCTATTAGAAGTATATCAGAAGGGGCTGAAAAAAAACTTTTGTAGGAAGCAATAATTAGAGACTGTTAAAAGGTACTCTATCTTTTATTTTGACCTTTCTTTCGTCACAATTCTAAATTGGTTAAGTTCAGTGATAGTAAAAAAAAATTGAATGGCGGAAAGTCTAGTAGTGATAAGTTATGTTCTCGCGTATTAAATTTGTGAAATTTAGATCTAAAAAGCTATAATGATAGTGTCAAACTTCAGAGCTCAATTTTTTGATATGCTTAAAGATTTGCATACGAGTCCAAGACTCTGTTTTTCACTTATTGCCTGGCAATGAAAATTTCACAAATATGAGTTTTTACACAGTAACAGAAAGATGTTATTGTTTCGTATGTGACATAATCACGTAATTCTACTTGACTTCAAAATCATTGACTATAGTTGATATAGTGAATGGTTAATTCCCCGTATACGACACATGGTATATACTCACATTTCCATTAATTGTCATATTCCGAACACATCCTGCGAAACCTTTTTCCGTTGGTCTATGATTCCAACCTAATCTCTCTGCTAAAAACGTTAGATTAGAGAGAGTACCTCCAACTTGTATAGGGCTGTTTACGTTCAAAAATTCGTTTGAACCCAGAGGAGCAGTTAAACTCATACAGGAAGATATTCCACAGTTGTCTATCTTCATTTCTATAGCCTGAAAATTTGTGTGATCAGTAAAAAAGTTCTAACTATATTAAGGAGCAACGACATAAAAAACACTTACATTCTTTGTCCAGTAGACATCAATTCTGTGACTTTTGCCATCTGTTAATTTAATTTCCTTTTGTTCCAATTTCACCGTGCCTGTGCCATAATCAATGTACAGAACAGCATAACCTTTTTGAAGTTCCAAAGCCATAAAATCTTGAATTCCTAATTTCGGATTATAACTCATTGGTCCAAAATAGAAAATTAATCCATTTTCGGTCAGGGGCGATATTTCCAATCCTGTAAAGAGATATACATATACATCACGGTGGTCCACGTCCTATTACAATTTTATTTAAACTGAGTTCCTATGCCAAATTTACGGGATAGCTAGAAATAAAGGGGAATAGGAAAAAAGGTGTGGAAGATTCATAGAAGCCATTATAGGAGAGAGGTCGAAAAGAAAAGAGAATACAAGGGACATGATGAGAAAAAGAAGGAACTGATGAAACGTACTCCCTGGAGGACTGAATGAACAGAAAGGTTACGCTATATCGTACCCTTATAGTATCCACATAGTATCCCTTCTGTATCATGCCTTTATGGTTATTATACACGGCTCGCATAGAGCGATCCTATTTTATTGGTAGATTAAAAACACTCTTGCAGATGACATTTACTCATTTAGTAGGCAACTATCTTAAATTTTATTAACTAAATATTATACCTCAGAGTAAGAGAGACAGAGAAATAAGCAACGTCAGCCGTGACTTTAGCAAAGCGGCAGGGTGAGTAGAAGTGAGGAAAACCAGTATAGCGCCAGCGAAGCTCGACCCGCGCATTTCCCTCCACCTATTTTTTACTCTCTCCGCGCGACTACCACGTAACGGTCACCCGGAGTCCGCTATGTAAGGGCGAGCACTGGCATGGAACGTTACTTGTTTGGGAGCTGGATACCAGCACCCTTACAAGCAAACCCTATAGCTGGATACTAGGCTTAGGTGGCTAAAGCTGGTTACCAGCCCTAAGTTAGGAGCGCAAGCCATTGCCGTCCCTCTGAATTACAAACGCAAACCCCTATACTTCGCCGGCACTTTCTTGAGGTGACTATCGGCGGTACCATACTTGTCTCTAGAACGAGTTATAAAGATGGTAATTATAGTCAAAAAATAAACTGACAAATAAACAAAACTTATTTCTGACTCTTTTTTCACTTACCTCCCCCTCTTTCTCCTCCCCTAACGGGCTGGCGGGCATTCCACCCCGCCCGTTTCCGCTGAGACAGCTGGCATTCCAGCCCTCTCAGATGACTAGCTTAGAGTAATGCTACTCAGTAAACAAGGTCACATTTCCCACACACTCTCGCGAGTTACCTTCTCTTATTCATGTCTTCCTTTCCAAAAAGATACTTCTGTCTCATCTTAGTGGGTGCAAACTCCATCATTCCTAAAACTCATTCTCCTTACTGCTACTAGCAACTACCTCAATAATGTAACGACCGCATCAAGTTTAATCGGTCCGCCAGGGCTTTCATATTCATTATCAAAAAAGATCAAGGCAAAATGAAGTAAGGACTATAAGTAGAAAATACAAAGTGAGCAGAAGGGGAGTAAAAAAATATAGCCGAGAGAAATTAGCGAATAAAACCAAAATATGATAAATTGATAAATAGCAAAAACATGGGATATTTTAGGGAAGCAGTATGAGGGGTCAAATCAAAATGAAAATTTAAGGAATATAACATCAAAAATGTAGAGTGGAGAAATCATTCCATAAAACTGACTAGGATCAGAAAACTACCTAAATAGAAAACTTCAAAATTTTGGTTTTATAGAGCAAAACTGCATGAAGAGCGATAAAGTCAAGTTTTACGTGCCTACCATAAACTTACCTAAATGTGAATCATCACATGCCTGTCCAGGTGGTGGCATAATAGCATATCCATCACCGTGAAAGCCAATGGCTAATAATTCGCATCTAGGTCCTTCCAATCCAGGGGGACATTCGCATCGGTCACCAACAGATCTTCCCCCATTCAAACAGACAATAGGTTCTGCTACGTGACAAATGCACAGAGGATCAACAATCGCTCTAACGCCAGCAAAAGAACTTGAATTTGTATAAACAAAATAAGGCACTTTGCTGACATGCAAGAAACTTCGACACGAATTTTTACAATGAAGCTTCTCAAAGATGCATTCATCAACGTTGATTAATAAAATATCAGCATTTAATTTTCTTTCAATGAATCTTGCATTTTGTGATACTATGGTGTTGAGTTTCTCTGGCGCGGAATAAGGACTTCCGTGCGCAGAAAACCTAACGTCTAACAAAGATTTATTATTATGATGTGGAGAATGAAGTACGGTAAATACATCAACATTTTCTGCAGATATATTCAACATATTTGCTACAATTTGTTGAAAAATGTCCTTTTTACTCATCTCAGAATCTAGAGGTGATACGAATTCTTCGGAATTCAAGCCATAGAAACGTACCGAGCCAGATTTAAATACGGCTTCTTCAGGTATTTCTTTGACCGTAACATTAACGATTGCCTCTGCTACGATCTTCGATTGCCCAAGAGGGAAAAAATTACTTTGCTCTTCTACTCGAAATTTGAGAATAAATGTGTTGTTAGTAGTACCCGAAAGCATAGTAATCATACCAGTTTCAGGATTTAATTGAAATCCATCGTGTTCTGATATCCAAGTGAATCTTTTGTCCGGCAAATCCCAGTCGTCGGGATCATTCACGTATACTCTACCGATTTCCGAATTGGGAGCTTCACCTTTGTAATTGTAAACAAATATAGAACTTTCCCCATCACTCATTGGATTGTCATTTACGTCACCAATAATCACAATTAACACAGAAGTTCCGGTCATAGAAGGGGTACCACTGTCTTTTATCGAAATTGGAATAACATAACTTTTTCTTTCTTCACGATCGAAAGTCACTTGTGCATAAAGGTTCATATTTTGAACACGAAATTTTGATTGGATCTCACCATCTGCGGAGTCATCAATTTTAAATGTAAACGGCGGTCCATTTTCATCGGAGTCCCAATCTCGTGGCTTTAGTTCGATAATTTTTCCAGGTTGCTTATTTTCATCCCATACCACCGGATAGGGCATATCAAGAAAAGGTGCATTATCATTTACGTCTATGAGCGTGATGTTTACCATTACAAGTTCTCGAAGAGCAGTAGGAGATCCATCTTCATCTCTAGCCATAACAATTACCTTAAACAATCAAACAAAAATTAAATAAATATTATAATTTGGTCAACTTAAAATACATGAAAGAATATCTTACAGTCCACATTGGATAACCGAAGGGTGGATCTCGATCTAGGGGCTTTTTTAATTTCATGCAACCCGATTTATCGATATCGATCAATGGTTGCTGCTCATCCTTCACGATGAAGTAACTGATATGTTGATCGGCGTTTATATTCTTAATATCTGGATCATAAGCAACAACAGTCGTAATGCAATCTGGAATAAATGAAAATTAAACTTAATTAAAACTTTATTAAAAGTAAGTAGATTGGCCGCTGAAGTGCAAGAAATAATTCCTGAGCCTTTCCTGAATTCTGGGTTATTAAATTAAGACTGGGCTCAAATAACGTTAAATAAGCATATGTAAGCGTCCGTTAAAAAAGGGTTAAAAAGTTTTATTCGAACATGAAATATGCCTATTTTCGGCTGATTTCGAGATATAAATATATTGCCGATAAATCATTGTCCGTCCCAGCATCATAACTCATTCGAATCCAAAAATAATAATTGTGACGTGAACTTAGAAAAATGTGAATATTTCCTAAACTAGAATCGGTCATAAGGGCTTTAAGAAACTTTGTGGCTTTTTGGGTGACGTATTGACGAAAGTACGGCTTGTATGCCCTCCTGTAGCAATTTCTTTCCCCATAATTCTCCAGTAAATTGTGTGCCGTGATCGGTCAAAATTTTTTCGGGTTTTCCATACTTTGGTATATAGTCCTTGAATATTTTGCTTATTGTGGACTTAGCAGTAGCCTTTCGGAGAGGGTATAATTTCACATATTTGCTGAATGCATCGACCGTGGATAATATGTATTTAATTCCCCCTTTAGAAGCTGGTAAGGATCCATAAGTATCTATGGAGAGCGTCTCACTTGGCTTTTCACGCTATTCTTCGTCTAATCACTTTAGCGAAGTGAGGGTAGTAGAAATTCTCGTTCAACATACGAAAGAATCTTTGGGCTCCCACATGGGCATATAGTTCATGACATTCGTCAATTAATTTATTTATAATTGCTTCAGTTAAATATAATATTTTCCCTTTGTCAGTTGTAAGGTATATTAATTTTTCATAGATTTCAAATTTCTTTGTTTTTTCCTCGTGTATTTCTTTTCGTTTTTGTTGTAAAAAAGGGTCTTCTTTTTGTTCTTTTTCGAAGATCAATTCTGCTTCTCTCGATGGCATTCTACTCAGAACTTTGGCGACTACATTATTTTTGCCTTCGAAGTACTCTATATCGAACCAGTTGCCATAATCCATCTTGTGATTCTTCCACTAACCAGCCTGCACGTCTTAAGGAAAGTTAGTGCTTTGTGGTCCGTGTGGATAATTAGTTTTGCGCCCAAGACGTAGGATCTAAACTTTATTAGTGCCCATACAATCGCAAGAAGTTCTTTTTCAGTAGTTTAGTAAGCTAGTTCTGACCCCTAGAGCGTTCGACTAGCAAAGGAAATTAGTAGATATTGTTCTTGTTTATTAATTTGATACAGGACTGCTCCAAGTGCTACGTCACTGGCATCTGTCTGGAGATAAAGTGATTTACTTAGGTCAGGGTAGGTGAGTATTATAAATTCGCAGAACAATTCTTTGATTCTTTGTATAATAATTTGTTAGGCCTAAAAATCCTCTTAATTCTTTTAAATTCCTAGGTGTAGGAAATTCGTGTATTACTCGGATTTTGTCTGGATCCGGTTTTATCCCCAGGGGTGTAAGAATATGTCCTAAAAACTTTAATTCCAGACGAAAGAAATGTAAGTTTTCGAAATTTACGGTAACGTTATGTTCCTGTAGGCGCTGGAAAAGGAGCTCCAGATGATCTAAGTGTTGAGTGACATTCTGTGACATACATAACATGTCATCGATGAATGTTATTAAAAAATTTCCGAGACCCTTTAAAACTAAGTCTAATGACCTAACTAATGCCGCTGTGCTTGTTCTTAAACCGAAAGGGGTAACTCTAAATTCATAGCACTTTCCTTCATGCAAAAATGCTGTATATTTCATCGAGTTTGGATGCAGAGGCACCTGCCAAAAGCTACTTATAAGATCTAGTGTTGACATGATTTTTTTTCCTGAACAACGTTGGAAAAGGACCTCCGTGGGTTCTGCGCATTCATAATCGTTCGTCATCAGTTCGTTTAATTTACGTGCGTCTAAACAGATGCGTATAGACCCATCTTTCTTTGTGATTATCACTAGTGGATTTACATAAGCACTGTTAGATCGCTGCATGATGCCTAATTCAAGTAGTTTTATTATCTCGCTTTTCATCTTTTCTCTTAGACACATAGGTACTGGATATGTCCTCATAAGGAATGGTTTTTTGTCGTTTATTTCTAATTCGTGCTCGTATACAGAAATTCTACCCGGTTTCTTTCAAAAAAAACATTTTTATAGCGCTGTATAAGCTTGTAAAATCTCTCTTTCTCGTCAATGTCTAACAATGTACATTATGCTACTTTTTCATTTATTTCTTCAAAATGCAATGCAAATGGATTTTGAACATCGTCGTAATTTTTAATATTATTTAACTCTCTTACGATATTTGGATGGCTTTCTTCTACTACGAGAAATTTCCCCAAACAATTTAAACACTTCTCTTTTTGAGAATTTTCGGGATCAACTATTAGTCTTATTCGCTTAGGATCTTCGTCCATAAATTTTACTTTTATCGTCTTTTCTTTATCTTTCAATTCAATTATATTTTCTTCGAAATCAATTTTACTTTTTAATCTCTTTAATAAGTCATTCTTTATTTAGTTTAGGGACAATCAAAATTACGTAGGCACCATCCCAGTTGCCCATTTTAAAATTTGCATATACTTGATGCTTCAGTTTCACGGGCATACATGTAACTTCGCTTCCAGTATCGATTAACGCTTTAATATCCACATTTTAAATATTAATGTTTATTACTGGACATTTATCGAGGTTTCTAATTATTTCTCTATCTTCATTCTCTAATAAATCGCTTCGCATTTCTATTGAGATAGGTTTTCTTCACTAACTTAGCCCCGGATCTGCCTCTATCGCGTTCTTTTCTATCAAATCGAGGCTCGAGCGTTTCCCGAATCGTCGTGGTTAATTACAAACTCTTCATTTTCGATTGGTTTTTCTATAATACGAATCTTCTTATTTCGGTATCCATTGTTGGTTCTTTTATTTTCCCTGCGCACTTCGCTTATAATAGTTTTGTTGGTACGCACAGTTTTCACGTGGTGAATATTGTTTCCGAAGATTTAATGGGCCTGCTTGGTCGAACGTTTCCAAAAACTCGATGAATTCATCGCAAGTTTTCATGTTTCTTATAATAAAGGCGGCCCTGATTTCCTCGTCAAAGTGTCTGGCTAAACTTTTTTTATTTCACCTTCAGAGGGAGGAGGAATGAGGTCCCTTGAATTATTAATCATTAAAAACGCGTATTCTGATCGTGTCAGTTTTCCCGGAATGTAATAACCGTATTGTAAATCGTTTCCAATTTTGAATCTAATATCATCATTCCAGAACTTTTTGATGAATTTTTGTCTGAAAGATATAATATCATCACTAATATTGTCCCGGATCACATTCCACCATTCTCTGGTCATTCCTTCTAGACAAGATTTGACTACAAATGGAAAATCATTTGTTTTGACGTTGACTGCCCTTATATATTGATCAAAGTCGTTTAAAAAGGTCATCGGGCGCTCGCGACTAGTACCTGAAAATTTAGGGACTGGATAATTTTTTATCCAGGGCGCTTTATCAAGACTCGGCCCTGATTTTCTATCTGTGCGTATTTCTAAACTGATTTGTTGTTCCTCACTGTCCTCTAAACGCTTCCTATTTTGCATATTAGCAACTAGTAATTCGGCTTCATTTTTATGTATTTCTTCGCTTGCTTTCGTTAGTGTATTGACTTTTTGTTCAACGTCAGTGATACTCTCTTCCAGATATTTGCCCTGAGCTTCGCATCTCTGTTTCAAACTACTTACGTTTCTATGTATTTTTTCGGTTAAATTCTTAGCAAAAAAATCAATCCGGTCGTGAACCACCGTGAATTCTTGAGTATTTTTATCTTGATTTTCCTTGACTAAATTATACACACAAGTTTGATTTGTCAAAGTTTCATCAATCCTCGCTTGTAGATTGTTCATACCACACATTATAATATTGAATTTTTCCTTAACCGATAAGGGTTCTTTAGTTTTTTGTTCATTTTCCATTGTTGCTTGGTTTGCGATTCTTCGCGATCAAATTCATTGCTAGATTCATCGATTACCAACTTTTGGCTATTTTCTAAAACGGATTCAGATAGCTTAATTGCTTTTTCCCCTTTCCCTTGGGTGTGCATTTCGGTTGGTTGTTTATCTGCCATTTTAAACAAATTGATTTTATTTTTAAAATAAACACAATTTTGTTCCTTATTGTTTTTGAAATTCAATTAATTATTCTAATGACCGAGTTTCAAATTGAATTGCTAGAACAATATTGATAAATTTAATTAAATTAATTGAATTGTTAGAACAAATTTAAAATGCTCATTCTAAAATAAATCGTGATGTCGATTTTAAATTTTATTTCGCCATGTCCTGCAAAATTATTTTTAATTCGAAGTTAAGAGTTAATTATCTCTGTTTCTAATACAAATACATTTTATTTCTGTATTATTAAATTCATTTGTCCTTGCTAATCTGTTTCGATTTAGAAAGATTAATGCATTTATTTTGTAATACCGTAATGCCAACTAAATTCAATTAATTTCTCATTACATTCTCATTATTCTTTAGTTATGAAAGACAATGTCTCTGTACTATTGTCATTGGGATCAGTGACGCGACGTTTACTTGGCCGAACACCTACTTCGTAATTAATTTTTCATCATGTTATTCGCGATTTGAAATCGTCGAAACTCGCAATTCTATTCTCTTTCAAATACTCCTGGGTTCGACCAGGGGTACCAGTTGTAACGTTTACTTAGTTCACTGTCTTTATATGTTATATGTATGTAAATTTTATTAATTCTCTTTGTGAGGCAATTCAACGCCTGACTTTTTGGAGTTGAAATTATATTAGTAACTTGATTTTATAATATAAATGTGTCGATCTTTTATTCCTCTTCACGCGAGTTAAAGAGGGTTTGGTTAGATCCACAATTTACTGTGTCCTTGCCAGGAAATTGGTACCAAGTATGCACGTTAGTATCAATCCTGGAAGGACGATAAATTTGAAAAGTAAAGCTTGATTATTCACTACTAAAAGACAATAAAAGGGATCCCAGAAGAGAGAACAGAAAGGCGATTTTCTCATAATTACTTTTATAACTCAATTCTTTGAGATTACCATTATTTCGCACATTATTTATTTATTGTACATTTTCTATTACTTCCCGATGCTATTTTTAGTACCTGATGCTATTTTTATTCCCCTTTTTATACGTATACATCTGGAAGGATCTTTAATTTATTTTATTTCGATTCAAATACGAAGGACTCAGTCTCATGCAGATCGTTGTGCAATATCCGCACGAGATCTTCGTCTTTTTTTCCTACAATTAAAACTCTCCCTTCATAGGCTGAAGGTTGATGGGTAGCATTTTACTATCTTCCATTTATGAATCCTACCCTTCAATGTCCGTCTGGTCGATCCAGGCTTCGCCTAAGAATATAGGCATCTCATCGTTTGATTTTTCGATATGAATCGGGTTAAAGAAACGATGAAATCCCCTTTTATTCCAAGCACTGAATCGATTTTCGTTGACGTGGTGGTGACTCTCCTTCGCCTCGAAACGCCCTAATGTGCCACCGAATAAACTCCCGTATTTTCAACGGGTTGTTAGTTGGTTATTTAAGTAGATGCTTCCTGCGGTTGATCCTCGAAGGACATGCTAACAGTTTGGTACACGCTAACCTACGAATTCCGTTGTTCCTAATCGTAGGACGATAGCGAGGAGAGCCTGACACTAAACGTGATACCGCCTAGCTCGCTTAGTGCCGACTGACTTTTCTTCCAAATTGCGTTATCCAAGAGGTTCCGTTCGCTCGGACTCTGAATTCCCCCTTTCTATGGGTATTCAGTATACGATGGTTCAGACAAGCCTAACGACTGCGTTCACTAAGATGCGCAGATTGATTATGAAGAGTTCTCTCAGCTCGGCAAACAAAATCAGGGCAATCAATACCTATGCCACCCTTGTACGCACGTACTCTTTAGGGCTTATCAAATGGTCTAACACCGACCTTGAAAAGCTGAACAGAGTCGTTCGCGTAGAAATGACGAAGCACCGAATGCACCACAAAAATTCAGCGATTAAAAGGGTAGTTCTACCACGACATATAGGGGGTAGGGGCGGTGTATATGTCGAAAAAATGTGGGAGTCACAAGTTATACAGTTGAAAGACTATTTTAACAGCAAACAAAATATTGTGCTTTACAGCACCATTTGTAAAGCGCATCTTAACAACATGCTCTTGAATTTGTCCTCAGAGGAGTCCTCGAATATTAGGGCAGAAACCAAAGAGGAATTATAAATACAATTGAGACAGAAAGCTATCCATGGCGAGCACTCCAAAACGTAAGATCAACATGAAGTGTATAGTGAGGCATCCAATATTTGGCTGAGAAAGGGTGCACTGTTTCTAAAAACGGAAGAATTCGTCATTGCGATACAGGAAAATGTTGTCAGCGACATCAAAACCTGTTGGACCGGTTCAGTTTTTGTTGAGATACCAACGAATACATTGAGCACATGATTTATGGCTGTCGCGTAATGTCCTTACCTCATTAGTCACGTAACTTACTGCGTGGCTATGATCCAAAACTGAGCTTACCGGAGTAAAAGTTTGCAAAAAATAACCCCCTTCCCGAAATTGGCTGCAATACAGTCTAAAAATGATGGGGTTAAAAGCAGGCTTTACCAAATATGTCCAATTAGGCACACTGCTCTTCTTAGAACACTTGATTGCATTACAAAAATGCATCCGTGACTAATGATATATACCGAGAGAGCTCTGTGCAGCCTATTAAAAAAAGATTTCATTTGCGCGGGCAGATTCGCATCGCGCTCGATAATTGGTGTACAATAAAAAACTTCATCAAGTTCATTTGTAAGTTTTGTTCAAATCTACTTTAAAAAATGCTTTAAACTTACGGATCTCTCAAAAACAAAAATTGCATATTGTTGAAAATGATCAACTTTTTGAAATTTCATCTAATTAAGAAATTTCATGATAATACTTTCGAAATACATATATTTTATACCTACAAGAAATTGGGATTGATATTTGTTAACCTATTAAACAATTTTTTTTCCTTTTCTTCAAAGTTTTCAAAATGTTGAAAAGCATATAGCTTTTTTAATATCAATCGTATATAAAATTTTTTTTGGGATAATTTGCAATTCTTTTTTCCGTGCACCACAACAATCGACAAAAATGTTTAAAACTCATAAAAATTGGTTTACAAAATTTGAAAATTCTCTAAATGTTTTAATTTTGGTTGGAGGTATCTGCTTAACGAACTTAACCTTATTTTAGGAACCTTAAGAAGTGTATCTAAAGTTGACTCTATTAGAAATTTTTTTTAAAAGTTAGCGTGGCTACAACATTCAGGTTACCATACAAACATACAGATAAACATACAGACAGACAGATGTACAGACAGACCCAATAAAATTTTATGATTTTCAGACACTGTGAGTGCCGGAACGTAAAAATCTGTTATAAACCGGAGATCGGAAATTTTGACGATTACATTACACTTTCATGAATGAGAATGTAAAAAATGCAAATATAAAAAAAATGCCTTTAAAATATTTGGCTATACACTAGTCCAACTAAGTTCACTTTGTTCCATCACCTTTTTATCACCTAAAACGTCCATATTTGATCACTCAACTAGTTTTATTAAACACAAAATTTAAACATTAAACAGCTGAATACAGACACTGACCACTGCGTGACTGAAGCTACAGGACATGCATTTAATTATGTACTAAAAACGATATTTTAATGAATAAAAGAAATATATAAATAGGTCGTTTCCAGATAATTACAAGAGGTAATCTCTCTATTTTTAAATTCTGCGCGCATATATACATGATGATGACCGCACAAGTGGGCGGTCCGAGATCGCGGAATGCCGTGTCGATGATCCGCTCGTATCGTGATTATATAGCACTTTGTAGCTAAACAAAAGTTTTTGAGAAGAAAAAAATGTTTTCTTTTTGTATCTGGTAAACGTTTAATATATAAAGAACGTAGGCAGAACCTAATCATTTCGACATCTTCCAGACTTTTAGACATCTAGACTATTGGTCTCCCAGACATTAGATTATGCCGAAAGTGTGTTAAAAAAATTGCTCTCTATAATTTCTGGGGACAAATACAACGCAGCTTACCCACAAAATCATCATTGACATTGTACAAAAAGTATCATGCTGGATTGAACATCGTATCACACTTGCGACAAAATGTACTATATTAATTTAGAATATAATCGAATGCAGAAAATAATAATCAAGGATGGTTTTCGTATGTTTAGGGTATGTTAGGGAAAGGAAGCGGATACCTGCAAGGATTGGTAAGGGGCAATAAAATGAAATTAAAAAAATATCGGGCGATAGGCGGCAATAGAGTTCAGAGACATATGACGGTTGCAGTAGGTCCTGTATGGAAAAGTTCCCGTAAGCCAAAAAAGAGCAGAGAGTGACAGAGCGAGAAGGTGTTAGCGAAGGTGCTGGTAGTGACGTAGACGAAGCTACCCAGTGAAGACGCGTGATAAAATTCCCGTACGCTTCCCGCAGACCTCTTCAAAATTTCTGGACATATATCAGTCTTAAAAATTGGTTTATGGTATGTTCCTGTAAAAATGAGACTTCTTATAAACATAAAATAGACACATGTTAAAACTCTAAAATGGAAGTATTACGAATGGCAATAAGATTCCGACCTTTTATAAAGGATGTCGCTGGAGATGCCATTTTCTTGTTGTTTGGTGAAACAATGGTCCATGATTTTTAAGGTTATGCCTGAACTCTAAAAAGTAGTAGTTGCCATTCATTCCCAGATGAAGTAACATTTTATTTTTATGTGTCAAGAATTTCAACTTTATTCCAAAAAAGCAGGATTCGCGTAAAGTCTTTCTTTACCTATCCCAAAAAGAGCTGACAACATTGACCGGAACATATGGTATAAATCCGACGGGGCTTACTTCTTCACCTCAAACCCCGTATCCTTAACGTAACCTCGACTGTCAAGTTGTCTACAGTGCTAATTCAAGAAAATCCTCAATTTTCTAAAGGCGTTTATTTTTTTAAGCATTGCCATTACTAGGAATGTAATATAATATGTCATTTTTATTCCAATGTAATAAAAAATGTTCGGCAGAGCGTTACATTTTAGTTAAACTTGAAGGTAATAGTTTTAATATAGACCTGTCATTGAAATACCTGGAATACTTGATAATTATGGGAAGGGATACTAACGGTAAAATTAGAAAAATAAATCAATTAGGGG
Source organism: Druon quercuslanigerum (assembly GCA_010014905.2). NCBI lineage: Eukaryota > Metazoa > Arthropoda > Insecta > Hymenoptera > Cynipidae > Druon > Druon quercuslanigerum. The sequence goes on from JAAAKG020172264.1 coordinate 25,583, forward strand.
AGAAAACTCTTTAAGAATTTAAATTTGTACGGCGTAAGAACAAGCCTGGTCCTTTAACTGGACAAAAGGGGGTATCAGATAGTAGAAAGCTTTAAAAAAAGGATCTGGGGAACTCAGTAAATCGAGAATGTCTAAGTGTCGAGGGTTCAAACTCGATCAGATAATTTTCCTATAGCGATAATGCTATTAGATCACTCAGCTTTAAATTATGCAAACTATTCAAGCATCCCTTTTTATATGCCAAAATGACTTTGCTGATAAATTTAAAGGAGTTATTTAGTAACGTCTAAATTTCGACTCTGTAATGCTATCGCTAGATCAACTTTTAAACAAATGAATTATACTATTGAAGAGAGAGAGCGACAGAACTTAACATGACTCTTAATCGACTCTTAACATTTCCGGAACGTAGTAAATAGCTATAATTTCAAACCTTCTTATAAAGACGAGATAGTGTTAAACAATGGAAGAAGTATTTGCAATCTCTCTACCCAGTCCTAGGTCCTGTTGGTTTTAGCCAACAATTTTTAAAAAATTTACCTGGAAATCTGATTATCTACTTAAACTCGTTACTTAATAAATAATTGATGAAGAAAAAGCCCCTACATCGTGGTCTAAAACATTTATTAGAATGATACACTAGAAAAGGGATTTTACTGATCCTTCTGGTTACCGCTGCATTGCCTTAGGTAACTGCTTTCAGAGTGGCAGGCAGGTCTCAGGAGGAGGAAAGGTTGCACGGATAAGATTTTTGCCCTTAACGCAATGATTCAAAATCGCCTAAGACTGAACAGAGGAAAAATGTTTCTACTCTATGTTGCCTTCAAAGCAGCTTTTTCCTCCGTTTTTCATAATATGTAAGAATTTAACAGATTGGTAATAAGTTTCTACTCTAAAGCTAACGTTATGATCAAGGGAATCGCTGGATCGGTGCGCCGACGATTTGGCTTTCTTTGCGGAATTCCTGGTTGGAATGCGTAAGATTCTTGAAGAATTATTATATTACTGTAGCATAAATGAGCTAGAAGTCAACATAGACAATAAAAATAGTAATCAAAGAAAAATAGTAATCTCCAGAAAAGCAGGTCATAGGAATAACAAAAAATACCCACTTTTTATTTACGGAACCTACGAGATTGATATTGTCAAGTTATATCAACCTGATGAGCTCACTTAAGCTGTACTTTTTTTCAGGGCGAAATATGAGGCTGTTCTTACATCGATCCTTGCTGCAAGTTCTACGATTATCCGCAGAAATGTTGCTTAAGATTAAGAGAACTGGGTAGATTAAACGATGATTTCTCAGCCCCAGAGAAATACAACTGAGCCCGCCATTTTAGAAGTTATTTTTGAAAGATTGGGATAGACTTGTAATAGATAGAGCCTTGTAATATGGGGGGGGGATTCAATGCGAGAACAGGATATAGAGAAGAAGAAAAAATAGGGAGAAGAAGGAGAAAGAACATCAAAAGATAAGGTTCTGAGTGGGGACGGAGAGAAGTTTTTAAAGAGCTTGGAGAAGTTTGGATAGTTTATCATAAACGAAAGTATACAGGGAGATGAGTATTAGGCTGGGGCGAAAAACCAACATTGCGCGTCCAGGAACTTTAAAATTTTGAAATCGGATAATATCTTCAGTCTGTTCTTTGAGGGTGAAATCTCGAAATTTCACTAAAAAACA
>JAAAKG020172275.1:0-27261 GCA_010014905.2 Druon quercuslanigerum
GAGTGAACGTGTTATTTAAATAAATAACGCGAGAACTCCAGATCAATCTAAAAAATTTTATAACCCCTTCCTCACACTCCTTCCCTCCCTACCGAGTGAGTCACGCCTACCCCGAAAGGGAAACGGCTTAATGGTGTAATAATAAGACGATAAGGAAGTCGTTCAATCCTCCCCCTCCCATGAATTTTCTCCCCTACTCACCATACGTTCCCCTCCTTCTCATCACTATTCTGCTACTCACCAATGACTTCGCAAATCACTACCCCTCCCTTTCCAAACTTCTTCCTTCTTTTTCTCCTTTTTAAACTTCCTCAGGTAACACTCCCATTCCCCTACACCCCTCCCCTATTCCTCACAAACCCTACTCCTCACCTGCTTTATCGTACTAGCCCCTCATTTTCTCACTCTTCCCCTACTGCTCTTTTCTTAGTTTCCTTTAACTTCCACTACTTCCTAATTTCCCCACGTTTCGCCTTCACGCCTCTTATCATCACCTCTCACTTCCCCTACACCCCCTTATTTTCACTACTTTACCTACAATAATTTTCTCTCACTTTCCTTCAAATCTCTCGCATCATTTACTCAGACTTCCCCTGCTTCTCTTTCCCTTACTTTCGTTAAGGAATAGCCTATAAAGTACGTTAACTATTTAGGTGTGGGGGGGGGTCACAAAACATACGGTTCATAAAGGTGGGGGGGGGGGGGGCAAAAGTATCGTTACCCGTATAATTTTTTTTAATTCGTATTTTTTGGTCAAGAATTAATCTTTTTCTTTAAAATTTAATATTTTTTAGTCGAAAATTCAACATTTTGGTTGATGTTTCTTGAATTTTACTGAAAATTTGTCTTTCTCGGTGGTAAAATCATCTTTTTGTTTTAAATTCACCTTTTTAGTTAAAAATTCAACGTTTTCGTTGAGAATTCTTGAATTTAAAAAAAAGTCCTCTTTTCTGTAGAAAAATAATCTTTTTGATTAAAAACTCAATTTTTCGGCTAAAAATTGAGCCACTAGGTTTCAAATTTAATCTACTTTCTTAACTATTAAAGAAATTCTTTCTTTCTTAAAAATTCAACTTTTTGTTTGAGAATTTTTGAATTTTATTGAAAGTTTATTCTTTTTTGGTAATAAATGAATCTTTTTTTTCAAAAATGCATCTTTTTTGGTTAAAACATCAACTTTCTGGTTTAGAATTCTTGAATTTGGTCAAAAATTCGTTTTTTTGCAGAAAATTAATCTTTTTGATTAAAAATTTACGAACTAGGGTTTTTAAAGATGAACTACTTTCTTTAAAATTAAAAAAGTTCTTTCTTTCTTAAAAACTCAACTTTTTCATAAAGAATTTTTGAATGTTATTACAAAATCCCTTTTTTCGATATATAATTATTCATTTTGTTTAAAAATTCAACTTTATAATTAAAAATTAAGCCACTAGGTTTTAAAGTTAAATTCCTTTCTTATAAATACAACATCCTGATTGCTAATTATTGAATTTTATTGATAATTCGTCTTTTTTGGTAGTTAAATAATCGTTTTGTTTAAAAAATCATTTTTTTTAGTTAAAACTTAAATTTTTTCAGAACTCTAGAATTTTATTAAAAATTCGTCTTTGCTTGTGGTAAATTATTCTTTTTGTTTTAAAATTAATCTTTTTAGTTGAAAATTCAACGTTTTGGTTGAGAACTTTTGAATTTTTTTAAAAGTTCCATATTTTTGTGAAAAAACTAATCTTTTTGTTTAAAAATTCATCTTTTTAGCTAAAAATAAACCACTAGATTTTACCGTTAAAATATTTCCTTCAAAATTAAAAAAAGTCCTTTCTTTTTTAAAAATTCAACATTTTTGTTGAGAATTCTTGAATGTTATTGAAAATTTGTTTTTTTTTGGTGATAAATTAATCTTTTTGTTTAAAAATTAATCTTTTTCGGTTAAAAATTCAACTTTTATCAAAAACTCTTGAATTTAGTTAAAAATTCGTTTTTTTTCGGTATAAAATTAATATTTTTGTTTAAAATTTAACAACTAGGTTTTAAAGTGGAAATACTTTTTTAACAATTAAAAATATTTCTTTTTTTCTTAAAAACTCAACTTTTTCATTAAGAATTCTTGAATTTTGTTACAAAATCCTTTTTTCGGTATGCAATTAGTTGTTTTGTTAAAAATTGAAATTTTTGGTTAAAAATTAAGTCACTAGGTTTTAAAGGTAAACTCTTTTCTTAAAAATTTAACATCCTGATTGCTAATTATTTAAATTTAAAATTTAAAAGTTTAAAATTTTATTTTTTTTAGTTGAAACTTCAATTTTTTCAGAACTTTAGAATTTTATTAAATATTCGTCTTTGTTCGTGGTAAATTAATCTTTTGGTTTCTAAATTTATCTTTTTAGTTGAAAATTCAACGTTTTGATTGAGAATTTTTAAATGTTTTTAAAAATTCCCTTTTTTTGTCGGAAAATTAATAAGTTAAATAAAAAAGTTATTTCTTTCTTATAATTTAACGTTTGGTTGAGAATCCTTGAATTTAATTGAATATTTGTTTGTTTCGGTAATAAATCAATCCTTTTGTTTAAAAATGAATCTTTTCCGGTTAAAACTTCAACTTCTTGGTTCAGAATTCTTGAATTTGGTTAAAAATTCGTTTTTTCGGTATAAAATTAATATTTTTGTTTAAAATTTGACAAATAGGTTTTAAAGCGGAAATACTTTCTAAACGTTAAACAAAATTCATTTCTTTCTTAAAAATTCAACTTTTTGGTTAAGCGTTCTTGAATTTGGTTAAAAAATCCTTTTTTTTTGTATACAATTATTCGTGATGTTTAAAACTTTACCTTTTTAGTTCAAAATTCAACTTTTTGGTTAGAATTATCCAATTTAAAAAAAATCATTTTTTCTGTAGAAAAATAATCTTTTTGATCAACAATTTATTTTTTCGGATAAAAGTTCAACCACTAGGTTTTAAATTTGATCAACTTTCTTAAAAATTAAAGAAATTCTTTCTTTCTCAAAACTTCAACTTTTTAGTTCAGAATTCTTGAATTCGATAAAAAAAATTTCTGTTTCGGTGATAAATTAATCTTTTTGCTTAAAAATTAATTTTTTCGTTTAGAAATTCAACTTTTTGATTGAGACTTCTTGAATTTGGTTGAAAATTCGTCTTTTCCGGTAGAAAATTAATCTTTTTGTTTCAAAATTCATGTTTTTTGTTAAGAAAGTAACAACTATGTTTTAAAGTCGAACTACTTTCTTAAACATGCAGTTTTTGGTTGACGATTCAAATTTTTTAAAAAAATTTATCTCTTTGTTTGGAAATTGACCTGTTTTGTTGAAAATTCCTTTTTTTTGTCGAAAAATTACTTTGGTAATTTAAAATTGACAGATTCCATTTTTGGTCGAGAATGGTTCTTTATTAAGTCAAAATTAAACTTTTTGTTGGAAATTCCTTTTTTCTAATTGAAGAATTTCTTTAGCAATTGAAATTTTACCTTTTCCATTTTGGATCGAAAATGGTCCCTTTTTAAATTTAAGCTTTTAATCCCTCTTTTTTGGTAAAAAATTAACATTTTGATCAAATTTTTATATTTTTGATTTGATAATTCAACTGTCTTGTATAAAAAATTCTTTTTTTTTTTGAAAATTCAATAATTTAGTAAAAAGAAAGTATTTGGTAGAAAATTAGCTTGTTTATATAATTTAAAATTATTCTTTTTAATTTAAAATTATTCTTTCTAATTTAAAATTATTTTTTTAAAATAAAATTTTAACTATTTAATTTTGGTTAAACATTTACCTTTCTTATTTTAAAAATTCAATAATACCTGAATTAACTGTCCCATAAAATTTAGTTAGGCACATTTCAAAACTTACTCTGAAAAACACTTTTTTATTTTGATTGTTTGGTTTTTTTAAAAGGTTTTAGCTAAAGGCTACACGCTACTTTCGGTGGGGTGGGGGGCATAAGAAAATCGACTGTTTTCCATGATTGGAGGGGGGGGTCCCCCAAAATTGTTAACCTAGTTCATGCATGATCCCTAACTTCCTATGCTTCTTAATTTCCCCTCGCTTCACCCCCCCCCATTTCCCCTCCCTTCTCCTTCTGGGAAAAAAGTAAGACGGAAAAAATTCGTCCGAATAATAGATCAAAGTTGTAATTTTTCTTGTAATGTATATACTTTATTTGTAGGTTTCGGTAAAAATGCTTTAATATTTTTTTTTCATTTATCCAAGAGGGCAGTTCTGTCATGCCAACCTTCAATTCTCCATTTCGAATTCTCGACAATTTCAGGACTCTTGAACAGAATATTTGAAATAATTTTTAAAAATTAGAATAGAGGGTTGAGATTTTGGACGGGTTGCGGGATAACGAGTGTCATTGGTTCCCAGAATGCCTAATTAAGGTCTAAAAATATCCAAGTGCTGCCTACTGCAGAAGGAAGTGAGACAAAGAAAAGTGCTACAATAAAAGACCGACCAGTATCGGCAGAGAGATCGGCGAAGCATTGTAAGAGTTGTAAATAAATCCTTAATGATCTTGGCTCTCCTCCCTCTTTCACCCTTTCTCCGTATCCCCTTTACCCAACTAATTATGCAAGCCAGAAAGACACTGACTGTATCGCGCGCACTGCTCACGACTCTTATACCACCCATTGGTAATTAATAATCCCAGGCCTTCAAGGCTTTTGCTTTATTGCATCGATAAACATTTTACCGCCGAAAAATCGCTTCAAGGAGGCTCAACCACCTTTAAAACGTTGCAGAAACATATTATACCCGTTGTTAAATCGGGTTTTCATGCGAGATAAAAATTTATAAACATAATAAATTTTTGACACTGGAATCTACTGGTACTGGCATATTTCACTTAAAGACATTTTAATGTTATTTACTAGAAAAGTTTCGTTGCTTATTCTTCACCATAAACTCTTCGAAGTATTAAGCTGTAATTTATTAGAGAATTGCTAAAAATGACGTTGGGAGCTGATTGGGTCCCTATCATAATTTTTAGTCTAGAAATAACTGGTTGGGGCCCCTATTAAAATATCTAGTCTAGAAGAAACTGGTTGGGTCCCTATCAGAATATTTAGTCTAGAAAAAACTGATGGGTGCCCTGTCAGGTTCTAGTGAAGAATTTCGTGCCTCTTATAGGATATGGCAAATCGATTTGTATCCTGTTTTTTTCTTAAAGAAAAAAATTCCATCCACATGAAAAACTGTAAATTTTCAGAAAGAATTACATGTCCTGTCATTGTAAAAAGTTGAAAAATAGTCTACAATGAGAAAAAAAGGAAATATTACAAAAAGAAAAATTGCTATCGATTAAAATTATTTAATTAAAAATTATTTTATTGATATTCCTGTTAACAGTTTGTAAATTCTACATTTACATAACGTGATATAATAATAAATATTTAATTAAAAAAAAATAGTTTAAAAATTTTCAACTCTAGGTTATGAGTATGGTTTTTCATCGACTATCAACTCGAATTATAGCATAAATTTAGGTATAGATGTGTAGGTGTTCGATACTCCGTAACGTTAGAAATTTTATTTGTAATATAATGTTTAAAAATCTAATATATGTATTCACTCTAACTAGGACCATTAATATTTAAAGTGAATATACTCGCAATCAATTAATATTTATTTTTTGAATACCTTTTTTGTCAATGTTAATTAAATAATTGATCAGGTAATAAAAAGGTCTAGGCGGGACCCTACTAATCGTAGGGCAATAAAAGGGCACTCTCTTTAGGGCCTGCTCAGAAGTTTTAGCTAGAACCTGGCTAAAACAGCGTTACAGAACTAGTCAGGTCCTTTCCATTTTTCCCGACCAGCGCCTGATTAGAAATAGGGAAATGTATCCAGGCCCCAACTAAATAACAATCGAAATTTCTACATGGGCCCCTTTGGTATGTACCAAAAAAATTAATTTTTAAAAGAATACATAAATTTTCAAGCAAATAGTCCAATGTTCTATCAAAAAGTTTTTTTTCAACTAAAAGGCTTAATTTCAATTAAAACAGAATAATTTTTAACCAGCTAGTTGTATGTTTAAAGAATAAGGGAGAAACGTGTACAGAAATAAATTCATTTTTAAACCAAAAAGATCAATGTTAAACAAATACTTGAATTTTTAAACAAAATAGTTCAATTTTGCTACTGAAAATATAATTTTCCTTCAAAAAAAGAATTCTCAAAAAAAAGACATACATTTTTAATTGAATAGTTAAATTTTTAACCAAGACAATTAGTTATAATTAATTATTGATAAAAGACAAATATCTAACAAAATATACCAATTTTTAACCAAATTGAATTGAATGTTCAACGAAGAAAATTTTTAACAAAATAGATACATTTTTAACTAAATTTCTTGCACAGTGGATATATTAGTAAACATTTCATTTGATTCATTTTTAATTTATACTTTTTTCGATTCTAAAAACTTTTTACTGAATGGTTTGATTTTATAGACTAAAAAAGTCAATTTTTAACCAAAAATGCATTAGTTAAATGTTTATTTGAGTCTTTATTTTCAAATGAGAAAAAAAAATTTATTTAAAACAGTTTAATTGTGTAACAGAAATTTTAATTATCTACAAAATTGTTGAATTTTCAAACCAAAAAGATAAGTTTCTTACAAGATAGTGGAATTTTCGACCCGAGAATACAATTTTTTAAGAAAAAAGTTAATTTTTAAACGAACATATTAAATTTTCAACAAAATATTTAAATTTTAAATAAAAAAAAAATGTTGTATTAATAATAAAAAACGAATTGTCAATTAAATTGGTGACCTTCATCAACAAAAAAAAAAGATGTTTTAAGAAAGTGCTTCAACTTTCAACCAAGAGTTGAATTTTCCATCTAAGAAGATGATTTTTCAAAACACATTACATAAGTTTTTAAACATGTAGTCCCATTTGCTATCGAATATTTGAATTTTCAACCAAAAGGGTTATTTTTAACCAATATAGATTAATTTTTAACCAGCCAGTTGCATTTTAACCCGAAAAAGGTGAAATTTCTAAAGAAAGAAATTAATTTTCAAACCAAAAAGATAAATGTTTAAGAAAATACCTAAATTTTCAATCAAATAGCTTAATTTTGAAACTGAAAATATAAGTTTTTAATATGAAGATTAATTTTCTACCAAAAAATGTGAATGCTCAAAATATAAACAAATTTTTTATTAAAAAGTTAAAGTTTCAACCAAGACTATTAATTATCAACCAGAAAGGATCAATTCTTAACAAATATGGAAATTTTTAACTAAATAAAGTTGACTGTTTAACGAAGAAGAATATTTTTGTACTAAAAACTAAGAATTTAAAAAACATAAATTTTAAATTAAATATTTTGAACAGTGGATTTATTCGTAAAAAATTTATTTCATTCATTGTTAGTTTGCATTTTTTCATTTCTAAATACTCATTACTAAATGGTTTGATTTTATAGACTAACAAAATTTCCATTTTTAAACAAAAAATCCAGTAGTAATTTATACAGAGAAATTTAATTGTGTACCAAAAATTTAAATTTTGTATCAAGTTGTTGAATTTTCAAATAAAAAAGACAAATTTTCTACAAAGCAGTTGAATTTTAAACTCGAGAATACAATTTTTCAATAAAAAGATACTTTTCAAACGATCACTTAAATTTTCAACAAAATAGTCAAATTTTCAGTGAAAAAAAAAGTTTTAATAAAAAATAAAAAACGAATTGTCAATTAAACTGGTGAACCTTAATCAACAAAAAAAGATGTTTTAAGAAAGTGCTTCAACTTTCAACCAAGAGTTTAATTTTCCTTCTAAGAAGAAGATTTAAAAAAAAATTATTAACCAGAAAGGATCATATTTAAACAAATATGAAAATTTTCAACTAAATAGAGTTTACTGTTTAACAAAGACGAAATTTTTTTTACTAAAAACTAAGAATTTCCAACAAAATAAATAAATTTTAAATTAAATATTTTGAACAGTGGATATATTAATAAAAATTTCATTTGATTCATTGTTAGTTCATATTTTTTTCGTTTCTAAATACTCGTTAGTAAATGGTTTAATTTTATAGCCTGCAAAATATTAATTTTTAACTAAAAATGCAGTATTTAACTGTTTACTTAGGACCTAATTTTCAACGAAAAAAAAATTATACAGGGAAATTTAATTTTGTACCAAAAATTTAAATTTTGTACCAAATTGTTGAATTCTAAAATCAATAAGACAAATTTGCTACAAAGCAGATTAATATTAAACCCGAAAATACAATTTTTCAATGAAAAAGGTAATTTTCAACCAAACACTAGGATTTTCAACAAAATAGTTAAATTTTTAGTTAAAAAAATATTGAACTTATCATAAAAAAATAATTTTCAATTAAAATTGTGAATCTTTAACTAAAGAAATGATTTTTTAAGAAAGTAGTTCAACTTTTAACCAACCAGAAATTGATATTCAATCAAAAAGATTGATTTTAACAAAATACATGAATTTCCAACCAAATAATTGAATAACCTTATTATTTAGTCTATAAAATATCAAAATTCCTATTTATTTATCGCAGGATTCAAAACATTTTCTGTATTGACCTTTTGCCCTCTTTTTTCCTCATCAATACGGATTAAACTAATAAAACTCAATAAAAAATATATTTCTGGTTGAAAGTTCATTAGCTTTGTTTGAAAAGTCTACCATTAAATATTTTAATAAAAATTAATCTTTTCAGGTCAACAATTTCATTACTTATTTAAAAATTTTATTATTATCTTGAAAAATCAATGATTTGATAAAAAGTCAAAATGTATCAAAATTCAACAGTTTTGTTCAAAATTCGTCTTTTGGCTCAAAAATCCTGGAATTTAAATGAGATGTTTTTTTTCCACTACCGATTTCTTTTTTTCTTGAAAACTCAACTATTTCTTAAAAAATTCATCTTTTTGGTTTGAAAATTCATCTTTTTCTCTATAGAAATTTCACCCTTTTTTATGAAAAATGTAAGTTTCTGGTTGAAAGTTAAGCTATTTAGGTTGGAAATTAACTTTTTTGTGGATGATGTAACTTTTTTGTTAAAAATTATTCTTTTTAGGGTGAAAAATCAACTATTTTGTAAGAAATTTCATTTTTTTGGTTGATTATATAAAGAAAAAATTCAAACTGAAAATGTAACTATTTCATTGTTAGTGAAAATGTTGAGAATTAATTCTTAGTTGAGAATTAACGCATTTAATTAAGATTACATTTTTTATACAAAATTCAGATTATTTCTTGTAAATTTATTTTTTTGGCTTAATACTGAATTTAGTTAGTGAAAATTTAACTATTTTGTTAAAAAATATTTTTCATTGTTGAAAATTTAACTTGTTCGTTGTTATTGTAAATTTATCTTTTTTATTCGAAAATTAAACTATTTAATTGAAAACTTATGTAGTTTGTTAAAAGTTTAATATATTTCGCTTTGAAATCTCAAGCGTTTCTGATTGAATTCAACATAGTATCTGCATCTACTTAAAAATTCATCTCTTTTGTGAAAAATTTAACTTCGTTCTTGAAAATTCATATTTTGGTAAAAATTCAATTTTTAAATTAAAAATGTAATTATTCCATTTTTGGGAAAGAGTCTATTGTTTTTAATTCAAAATTGAACTATTAAACTAAAAATATATCTTTGTGGAAAATGCTTCTTTGTCGGCAGAACATTAATCTAATTATTTAAAAATTAGGCTTTTGGTTTATAGATTAATTTGAGTTGTAAAAATATTACAATTTACTCAAAGTAATTTTTTTGTTGAAATTTTACCTGTTTTGTTAAAAATTTCCCTTTCCGGGTTAAAAGTTTAACTGTTTGGTTCCAAGATACAAGCAAGAAGGTTTACTTTCTACCAAAAAAGATGCATTTTTAACAAAATACATCAATGAGTTCGTTACAAAATGTCGTTTTTTGTTTGAAAATTTAACTATTATGTTGGGAATGAATTTTTTAACTTGATATTTTAATATCTTAGTTGAAAAGCGATTATTATTTAAAATTAAAGTTGAAAATTAATCTCTTTGGTTAAAAACTTAACTGTTCTGTTAAACTTTTGTTTTGTATAAAATTACATTTTTCAAATTAAAATAAAATTATTCTCTTTTAGTACAAAAAATTTAATTTTATAGTTGAAAATTTAACTAATTTCTTGAAAATGTATGTACTTTGTTGAAAATTCTTCTTTTTCAGTAGAAAAATAATCTTCTTGATTGATAATTCATTTTCTTAGTTGAAAATTCAGTCATGTTCTTTAAAATAATTCCACCTTAAAAAAAATTCAACAATTTTGTGAAGTCATTTTGTTATTGAAAATTTAACTCTTTTATTGAAAATTCGCCTTTGTAGGTTAAAAATTCAACTACTTTGGTAGAAAATTCAATTGCTTGGTTGATAATTAACTTTTTTCTTAAAAATTGATGTATTTTGTTAAAAAATTTGCTTTTTATGTAGATAATTGATCCTTTTTGCTTTATAATTCATGCACTGAATTGAACGTTGAACTGCTTTCTTAAGAATTTACTATTTCATAAAAGACACATCATTTTAGTTGAAATTTAATCTGTTTTGTTGAAAGACTAACTATTTTTTTAAAAAATTGTTTAATTTTGCTATAAAAATCTAATTTTATAAATGGCAGATGTAATCACTCTAGTTTTTCTTAAACGTATTTTTTCGCTGGAAATAAAACAATTTGTACATTAAAATTGTACAATTTGGTTTATGAAATATAAAGTATTAAATTTTCTTTGAGAATTCATCTCTTTTAGTTAAAAAGTGTTTTCTTTGAAGAAAGCTCAACAATTTGATTATAAAGTCATTTTTTGGATTAGGATTTATTATTTTAGATGTTAATTCACTTCTTTGCTTAAAAATTTAAGCATTTTGTTCGAAAAACTTTTTTTTTTGTCCAAAAATTATTTTTTAACTAAATACTTAAATACTCTAGTTAAATATTCATAATTTTAGTTGATCTTTTTTCTCTTGGGCTGAAAATGTAATTATTTTCTTGAAAAATAAAAAGTTAACTTCAGATATCTGAAAATATATAGTTATTCTATGATTTTAACAACTAAAATATTATAAATGATGTAATTTCAAATAAAAAACATTATTTTTCATGAAAAATAAATTTCTGAGCGTCGCTGCTTACCAATTTTTGAAATATGATTGCACTTTGATAAATGACGGCTTGTTTTTTTTCGACAAAACATTATTTACAGATCTACTGTTTCCAAATTTAAAAATAACTAAATAGTCTTAGGATATAACTATTTGTTTACAACAAATTTTTTTACGACAAATTTTTCTAACTATTTAGAGCCATAGAAGCAATAGAAAAATTTACTTTCAAAAGTGGAAATAGTAGAGTTGCAGAGAATGTTTTCCCGGTAAATATAAGCCATCACTTATTATAATTGAACCTTTTCGAATCAAAAGGGGATACGCGTGGATTCAGCCTGAGAAGTATTGTCCTGAAAGTCAATTTTAAAAATCGTACGAATTTTAATTTTAAGAACTAATTCTTGCAGAGAGTTTTAAGGCGCATCTTTTTTTATTTTGCAAAAATTTGTAAGTTTTATAGTTTTTGAATAAATTGGTAAAAAATAGATTTTTTTAAAACAAAAAATTTTAATCTTTTTTCACTTAAACTCGTCCTAACTTAACCAATTTTAGAAAAGTTTAGATTCTGTTTACAGTAACTTACGTGTTAAAGACTTCTCGAACTATTCGAGAAAGAAAAACGTAAATATTTTTATAAACGAGAGAGTTGTTAATTTTTCTTCAAGACTTTGTAGAAATCATGAATTTCAACCTTTAAGCGGTTCGTTTATCGAGCGAATTTCAAGCAAAGGAAAACTTCCAGTGAAAAAGTTGTTGATTATGGTTAAAAGAAGTTTTCTGAAAAGGTTTAGATCAATCGCATTAATGGTTGAAAAATTAAGAATGTTTTAAATTACAAGCGGAAGTCTTGCCGCTGCCCTATGCACGTGCCTTCTTGGCTATGAACAAAATCCCAAAAGTTCATATGTACTTTTTGTTGTTAAAGATTTGAAAATTTTTGGTAGCATTTTTCTCCACAGCAGAATTTAATAGGTTTGAAAGATCTCTCTGGGATTATAATATCTTTAACACTGTCTTTCTTAGTTTTAGACTTTGTAATATATTCTTTTCCCTAAGATAATCACAAAATAATGATGCTATGTTTAATAAAATGTATTTAGAAAATCAAGAAAGAAATACTCTTAAAATATTATATTTATGATAAAAGATTATTAAAATTTTTTAATAACAGTTATTAATCGTACCTGATTTCTGGAACATTTTTTTCTATTTTTAAACCACAACTCTTCATGTCTATCCCTTTTTCTACCTCGATTCATTTTGAGATTCTAGCTTAAATTAGTAGGGTATTAACTAAAATAAACCCGTCTCAAAAATAATACTTTTGCAGGTAATCTAATTAATAATCCATTCACTGCTTCTTTGCTTTATTTATAGTATAATTTAGAAGAAAACTACAAAGAATTATCACTTTTGTTTTGGTAACCGACTAGACCTTCAAGTCCGCTGCAACACGTTCGTAACCGAGGAGGCACGTGCATACGGTAGCAGCGTCAAGATTTCCGTCTGTGATTTAAGACAGCCATAATTTTTTAACTATTAGAGCGAATAATCTGCAAATTTCCAGAAAACTTCTTTAAACCTTAGTAAACAACTTTGTCACTGAAAGTTTTTCGTTGCTTGAAATTCCCTCGATAAACGAAGCGCTTAAAGGTTGAAATTCATGATTTTTGCAAAGAATCACAAAAAAATGAACAACTTTTTTGTTTATTAAAATATTTTCGTTTTTCTTTCTTAGCTAGTTTCAAAAGACTTAAAAATGTAATTTAGTATTAATTATATTGACAAATTCTTGAAATTAATTGAGTTAGCGCGAGTTTAAGTGGAAAAAGATTGACATTTTTTTGTTTTTGAGAAATCTAGTTTTTATCAATTACTGCAAAAACTGTAAAACCCACAAATATTTGCTAAAGTAAAAAAAGATTTGCCTTAAAATTCTCTACACGTACCACTTATTGAAATTAACTTTCAAACGAGTTTAAAAATTGACTTTCTGGACAATTATTCTCAGGCTAAATCCACGCGTATCCCCTTTTGATCCAGAGAGGTTTAATTCAATCATTTTTCAGAAATTGGCAAAAGGCGATAGTCAGGAAAAATTAAATTGCAAAAAAAATGTTTAAAATAAATGTTTTTTGTGAATTTTAGAATTTTGAGTAAAAAATAATGCTTTTTATTTTGAATGATAACAGTTAAAATATTTTGATTCTTAAAATCATAAAAAAACTATTTCTTTCACCTTAAGTTAAATATTCAACTATTTTTATCTTGGTTAAAAATGCAATTATTCAGTTAAAAGTTCACATATTTTCTTGAAAATTGAAAAATTTTCTTACAAAGTGATTTTTTTTCGGTTAAAAATTCCAATGAACCTAGTTTAGGCGGAGAAAATTTTATTTTATCTCATAAGTAATCCTATGCAATCCGATGTAATTTTAAGGAAACCAGAGTAATTCTGTATATAGAGGTAATCCAATTTTATTCAGTATTGAGAACCCTTTTATTATTGACTTTGTCCATTAGCGTTTTACCGCAAATATTCCGCAGAAATTATACGGCAACTGCGTTGACTTTACACCTATTCTTTTCTTGGTATTTTGTTACCGAAAAATGTCGAAAAATTTTCTTGGTCGATAATTCATTTTCTTGGTAGAAAATTCCACTATTTAGTTAAAAGTTCATATATTTTCTTAAAAATTGAAAAATTTTCTTGCAAAGTGATCTTTTTCGGTTCGAAATTCTAATGAACCTAGTTTAGGCGGAGAAAATTTTATGTTATCTTATAATTAATCCTATGAAATCCAAAGTAATTTTAGGGAATCCAGAGTAATTCTGTATCTAGAGGTAATCCAATTTTATTCAGTAATGAGAACCCTTTTAATACTGACTTTGTCCATCAGCGTTTTACCGCAAATATTCCGCACAAATTACACGGCAATCGCGTTAATTTCATACCTATACTTTTCTCGGTATATCTAATTCTCACAGTGTGCAACTTTATTAATTTTAAATTATTTTTATTCGATGGAAAATACGATTCAAAACACATTTAACGACAACAATTTTTTTAGTAAAACACTTTTTGTAAGAATAAAAATCATTATAGTTTGTAAACAGTATTTTACTTTCCTCTTTCAAAAAGAATGACATTTTCATAGATGAAAAATCAACTCATTTTGTTAAATAAAAGAATATAGATTCGGATTCAGTTAGTGTGCATCGTTCGTAGCGTCTCTTGCGAAGAAGCATTGAAATACAAGTTTTTTAAATAATATTATTTCTTATTAAAAGCGTTCCAAATTGTACACTTTTAAGTATACGAAGCGCAAATTTCAGATTATCAGAAAATTTCAAAAATAGAACAAGTTCAAAATGTTAAAAATCAAATAGTTTTCAAGTATAATATTGAAAATTCAAACATTCTAAATTCAAAGAAATTAAAACTGTATTATTTCTAATTAAAAGCGTTACAAACTGAAAAATTTCCGATTACAAGTTTTTTTAATGGACAATTTTATAAGAAAGGAGTAGAAATTCTATCATTTCTAATTTAAAGCGTTAAAAATTAAACAGTCTCATTCTGAAATGAAGATTTAAAATCTGAATAATTTAAGATCAAAATTTCGAGAATAGGACAAGTTAAAAAGGTTAAAAATGAAATACTTTTAGATTAGAATTTTAAAAAGTCGCAACAACTTTCTTCTGAAGATTATCCTTTTAGCTATACATTTTAATATTTGCTTCAAAATTTAATAATTTTTTTTTAAAAGACATAAATTTTGGTTGCACATTTCTTTGGATGGTTTAGGAGGCACTTCATCTTTCACGAATAAAAATGCCACCTTTCGGTTGAAAATTCAAGTATTTTTGTTTAGGTTGGTCTCTTTTATTTCAAAATTAACCTGCTTAGCAGAAATTACACCTTTTTCGATAAAAATGCTACTGTTTAGTTAAAAAGTCAACAATTTCTCAAGTTTTGTTTTTGTTTTAATTTAATTAGAAAGCCATCTGTTTAAAAAAATCTAATCTTTTGTGTATAAAAATGCAACTGTTTGGTTAGAAACTAAACTAATATAGTATTTTCTTGAAAAATTAACTATTACGTAGAAAATTTCTATTTTATTTTTTGGCATAGCAGGATAAGCATGTGGGTGATGCCCCTTAGCCGATCAGGTCCAAGTTTTCATCATAAGATGGCATTAATCAGTAGTGAAATACTCTGGAATATTATCTCCCAGAAATGATTTTTATGCGATTTATGGGTGTTAAAAGGAAAATCGAAAAAGTTATGTTTCTCGAGAACGGCTTGACTGATTTTAATAAACAAAAATATGTAATAGAAGTCAGTAGTAG
The DNA here is from genome assembly GCA_010014905.2 of Druon quercuslanigerum. NCBI lineage: Eukaryota > Metazoa > Arthropoda > Insecta > Hymenoptera > Cynipidae > Druon > Druon quercuslanigerum. Next base: position 15,499 of record JAAAKG020172275.1, read on the forward strand.
GATGCTAGAATAACTTTATGAACTTTTTTCCACAAAAATAACCTAAAAAAATTATTTTTTCTTAATTTTTGGAATTTTTTTTATGGGTTTTATTCCGAGTACTACTTTCATGTTCCACAAAAAAAATCTTTAATTCATATCCTAACACATTTTAATCCCCAAAAGGATCGAAGAGGTAGAGCATAGTTAGTAAAAATAAAAACCCGGAGTGCACTATACACTGTGTGCTATACATCGTGAAGTGGACATGTTCTGCAACAACTGTTACCAAAAAATAATTTCGAGTGTTTCCGAATTTAGTTGATACCCAGGTAGGAGTTCAAAATTCTATAATCTGGATGATAAATGTACCAAAATAGTACGATTGTCTATCTGAACGCCTGTAGTCAGACTACAATACTCGTAGTTCCCAGAGCCCACCACGTGGAGTTTCAGTACGATTTTATACCCCATTCATGGGGTGCTTGATTATTTGTAAGCCTATTCAATCTTCGTCACGCTCGTCCTCAATCACAGGCATGATGCTATCCTGCTGAAACATTTTCCTGAGAATTTCAGCTGGCTTCAGAATTTTTGAAAAGTTCCTTGTAATATGTGAGCAGCAGCCAACAGTCCTTCTTTCGTTGGCACAATCACATGTATACTCTAGCAACGAGATTGAACTTGCAATTTCAATACATTAGATTGTTCTTTAACGTATTGCAATCTGATCTGAGCATGTTCATCAATCATTCCAGCTAAATATGATACTGCTTGTGATAACTGATATGTTCCAGTGAACAGAATCTTCAAGTCTCTTTCTGTCATTTCCGGAAAGTCTAAACCATCTTCTGATGTGATACTTTGGAAGACAATTTTCTTCCGAAACCAACCTTTTTCTTCCGCTTCAACAACCAAAGTGTTCTCCACATCTTTTCTGGCTTTCATCCTTTCTATGACCTCACTTGAAAATTCTGTATCATACTGTAACCTCTTCCCGAATTGATTATTCAGGAATGATGCAATTCGGAAATACGTTCCAATATTTGAAAGCAATTTATTGTCCAGTTTGTGGTCTAGAAGTCGGTATTTTTGCCTATGTATTCCGTGGACAGCTTCATCCGCCCAACGTAGCTTCGTCACATAACGGGACTCGTTCGATTCTCTTGGCGTCAATTGCTTTCGTTTCCCCTTCAAAGTAGGCATCAATACGTTAATTCGTTCGAGCTCTAACTCATCTTTCACATCCTGGAATCCACGATTGAGAACCACAAAATCGTTTAGATTCAATAACTTGCATAAACCATTTGGATCCTGCAAAAGAATTCTCAGTATTTCTGCATCATTCAGATTTGCGGAATATGATCCCAACATGTCAAGTATGTGCCCGTCAGATGTGAAAATTGTGAAAGGCTTACGAAGTGAAACTTTTTTCAGACCAGAATAGGTCTTTTTTTGAAACTCGTTGTTTGAACTCTCTTGATGAAGTGCATATATATTTTTAAAGATTTCAGTTGTGTGGTTCTTGATTAGGTCATCTCTGGTAAAAGCAGCTATTCCAAAACGATTAGGCAACACATCTTCTTCGAATGATTTCATTACTGCAGTTGAATATTCAGAAATCAGCTTTTCGTATTCAATTTGGAGGATAGAAGCCAATAATCTATTCGATTTGCCAGTGCGAAGTTTGAAAAGAAACACCACGAGCGCTTGATTGACTGTACGGGTTTGCCTGCTTTGCATTGACGTTAACATATCTCTTAATTGTATGATACTTTCCCATGTTAAGCCTGTAAAAATGAAGAGCTGTTTCTCGGAAAGACTGAAGTCTCCGATTTTGTCATAAAGGGTAGAATCACATTGAATGGAGAGATTCCCCATCATTTTTGTTAATTCCGAAGCGGTAAGCTTTGAAAAATTGGAATAAACCATCAAGCGGCCAAGACACTCATCATAAAATCGATTTTTTATTAAATGAATTCGACAACACCGATTGCCTGCTGGTATATAATTCCTCAGTTTAATAAAAGTTTGCAAATGAGCTTCTTCTGGTATAATAGTTGTTTCACTTGAACTGTAGCAAACGCAACAGTACTTGTGAGTTGATACGGTTCTCTGTATTGAAACTTCAATTGTTTCATCATTCAATCTGTCTACTCCAGTCTTCAGTCGTACATTAACTGAGGGATCATTGAGAGTTTGTTCCAAATCAACCTTTTCGATATCAACATCGATTTTGTTCTTCTTATAAGGAAGAACTCTACATTTTCCACACAAAACGTCGTTAACAGCGATTGTTCATTGGAGATTGTCACCATAATGCTTTGCTTCTTTTTCAGTCTGAATTTTTTTCTTCTGACCAGACACTTTATGGCAAAACTTGTCACACGCAGCGTATTTGGGGCGTTGTAATGAAACCCAAATTTCTATTTCAAGTAATACAATTCAATCCTTAAAGTAAGTGAGCAGAGCAATCGAGTATTTATCGCTTAGAAGTTTTTGCATCAATGTTGCGGATTCTAATCGCGCGAAGATAGAGGAAACGTGATTGATAGCTATTGAAGTGACTTTTAATTTATGCGCGAAGTCGTCAATGTTGGATGCTTTAGAATTTTAGGATATCCCAACATTTAACGTTAAAAAACACTAATAGATCCAAGGCTAAGAACGCGTGTTAAAAATGGTAAAAGACGAATGATAAACTAGTTGAAGTATGAAGTTGATAAATGAATACAAATCAATGAGTGAAAATCGAATGATACGATGAATCACATATTAGAAGGGGAATCAACTGTGAACGCAGAGTCAAAATATCCAGTATAATGAATAATACGCTGTATCCAAATAACAAACGAATGAATATTGCTGTAATAGTCAGAGTGACCAAAATGTGATTTTGGTATTGAATTGAGAATGCAATATCCAATTATCTGATGTCGAGAATAGGACACATACGGAAAAACAAATGAATATCGCTGAAACAGTTGAAGTGACGCTGGAAGTGTTTTCGACTCCAGTGATAGAATAGACGTTATTGAAAAGTGAACCAACAACGAAAAAACAAGTGAATGTTGCTGAAACAGTTGGAGTGACGGAACAAATGCTGCGACGCTCAGAGTTCTCAGAAAGTAACGCTCTGCGCATCAAGACTATGGAAGGTACTAGTCTAACAATTAGACTCTCGAACTTGTCGAGTAAATTTCTAGATTTTCAAATATTCATCATCATTTTGGTGATAGTCTTTGCAGAACATACCCACTTCAGGATGTACAGCATACAGTGTACAGTACACTCACGGTTTTTATTTGTGCTAACTATGTTCTACCTCTTCGATTCTTTTGGGGAATAAATATGTATCAGGATATGAATTAAAGATTTTTTGGTGGAAGATGAATGTAGTACTCTGAACAAAACCCATTAAAAAAATTTCAAAAATTAAGAAAAAATAATTCTTTTTAGGCTTTTTTTGTGGAAAAAAGTTCATAAATTTATTCTAGTATCCTACTACTGAGTCTTAAAACATATTTTTTGTTCATCAAAATCGGTCAAACCGTTCTCGACTATTTATTAACTTTTCGTTAAAAATTCAATTTTAGATCTTGCAGAGCCGACTGGAATCCTTTCTGGTTAAAAACTCATCTTTTTGGATTTAAAATTCAATTTTTTTGTAGAAAATTATTTCTTGTTTAAAAAATTATATTTTGATAGTGGAAACTGGACAAAAATCTTTTTCAACAGAAGATTCAACTATTTTTTTAAAAATTCATCTTTTTGCTTTGAAAATTTAGCTTAAGTATTCAACTAATTTGTTTAAAAGATTTGGTTAAAAAACTTGTTAAGAAATCACTTTTTGTTAAAGATTTATATTTTTAGTTGAAAGTTCATATATTTGGTTGAAAGTTTAATTATTTTGTTTAAAATTATTCTTGTTTAATTAAAAATTCAAGTACTTGGATAAAAGTTAAACTACATTGTTAAATTATTATTTGATTGAATTAGCGGAAAATACTTTTTTTGGTTTAAATTCGAATTTCGCCTTTTTGGTAAAAAATATTATTAGTATGAAATTTAATTTTTTTGGGTAGAAATGCATCACTTTTGTCGAAATTTTGTCTTCTTCTTTAAGGTTCAATAATTTAGATAAAACTCTATTTATTTATTTTGGTTTGATTTATACAATATGGCACTTTGTCGTTGGGAATTGGTCTTTTTACGCTGAATAAGCAACTATTTTAATAAAAATTCAATTATTTTGTTGAAAATTCAAGTATTTAGTTAAAAAGTAATCTTTTAGAGTAGAAAACGCCAACTATATACCTAGATGATTGGTAATATTAATGTAAAAAAATTTTGTTTCTGAATACATTTCAAACACTTTTTAGTTAAGTTTTCAAGTAAAAAAATATATATTTTGCACCTAAGAAATGAACTTTTAGCTAAAATGATGAACCTTGAACCAAAAATATGAATTTATAACAAAGTATTTGAGTTTTCAACCCAAAAATAGATGCTCAACTAACAAAGAACGAATTTTTAACAAAATATTTTTTTTCAAAAATAGAATTATTAAATTTTCAGTTTAAAAAATGAAGTTTTAACCAAAAAAATTATTTGTCAACAAAATAATTTAATTTCAAATCCAAATGATGAATTTTCTACAAAAAAATATACAGTTTCAATTAAATATATATTTTTTCAACTAAAAAGGATTAATTTACAAACCAAAACTAGTATAGTTCAATTTGCAATTAGAAAAGTAAATTTTTTAAAACTTAATTCTCAACTAACAAGAAACGAATTTTGAGTCAAACAAATTAATTTTTAATCACGTTTTTGAATTTTCAAACAAAAATATGAAATTTTGATCAAATAATGGAATTTTCAATCCGAGAGATCAATTTCTATAAAAAAATAGAATAGTTAAAATTTTTATAAAACATATCATTTTTGAACGAAAAATATTACATTTCTATCAAAAAAGTTTAATTTTTTGTAACAAACAAAATAATTCAAGTAAATTTTCTACTAAAATGATAAATGTTCAAGTAAAAAAAATTAATTTTCAACCAATTGACTCAAGTTTTAACTAACAATTATATTTTTCTACCGATGCTATGATACTTAAAATTCCAGTTAGCAAAATAAATATTCAACCAAAAAGGGAACAAATTTTCAACAAAGTAGTTACATTTTCAGCCATAGAAATTAATTTTTAACCAAAAGGATGAAGTTTCGAATAATGAGATTATTATTTCTACTAAAAAAGTCGGAATTTTAACAAATATATTAACTTTCGCCAAAAACAGATAAATGTTCAACTAAATTAAAAATAATTACATTTTCAATAAGAACCTTAATTTTTAATAAAAAGAAAGTAAATTTTGAATGAAATAGTATAAATTTTAACGCAGAAGATTAAATTTCTATAAAAAAAATAAAATTTTGACAAAAAATGGAACAGTTACATTTTCAGTTGAAAAAATAAATTGTGAATTAGAAAAACTAATTTTCATTCAATAAGATCAATTTTCTAGCAAAATAAGTGAAGTTTTAACAAAGTACATGAATTTTCAACTAAATATTTGAATTTGAAAAGAATTTTAAACCAAAAAAATGAATTAATCGCCAAGGAGATTAAATATTTTCCCACAAAATTCGAATTTTCCATCAAATATAGGAATTTTGTACCAAAATGTACAAGTTACATTTTCCATTAAAACAAATAATTTTCAACTACAAAACATTATTTTTAACACAATAATTGAATTTTACACAAAAAAAAAGTTTGTCAACTGACATGATGATTCATTAACCAAATTAATGAGTTTTTAACAACTTAGTTCTACTTCTAAATAAATAGTTGAATGCTAAACAACAATAATGAATTCTCAATAAAAAATGTGATATTTGATATTTTTACCAAATAGGATTTTAATTTTATACCTAAAACAGTTGAATTCAACCAAAAAAGTTGAATTTCCAACAAAATATTTTTAATCCTCAACCAAAAGAGATTATTTTTCCAACCAAATACTTGCGATTTTTAACCATAATAATAAAATTAACTTAAACTTGAGTTTTTCGAAAAATCCCTAACACTGGCAGGTTCTTTTCTGAAAGTTTCTCGAAATATGTGATTTTGAACAACTCTGTAATTTAATAAAGTATATGTTTAATTCACTCTGGATTATTTTTGTAAAAATATATGTAGTAATTATGATATATATTTGTTTAAACAATAAGTGCTTTAAATTTGATATCAGACTTGATGAGAATCAAATCATTCCTTTCTTCGACCGTCAACGTACATGTGAGAAAAAATTATTTTGGTCTTACAATTACAATTACAATTGCAATTACAATTTGGTCTTACAATAAAATAATGAAAAGTTACTACATTTTTAAACACAATTAAAAGTAAAAATAAAATACAAATTACATAAAAATTTTGTAGAAATTGTTGATGTAAGTTGTTGGCTTTAGGGTCAGGAGAATTGAAACTAACGAATATTATTACATAAAAATTCCTGAATTAAAAACTCGTAGAAGAACAAAAAACTTCTAAATTTTGAAGTGAATACATGCCAGTGGAATTAAATTGTCAAGTAGTAATTGTCATAATTTTAAAAGTATGAACTCCAATGTATCAAAATGATCACAGTTTTTTAAAAGTCTCATAGAAATTTAAGAGGCTTTATTTATTCTGAGACTACATAATTGTTTCAGAAAAAATATATTTATAATAATTCAGGACAAATTAACGAACATATGTCTAGAAAGATAAACGAAATACATCAGGGTAATGAGCGCAATGGTCAATTGAAAGGCGTACCTAAAAGGAACCGCAAATGAGGAAAGCGCGCCAAATCACTGGCTTATTTGATAATACTTTGGTAAATTTTGTTTACATTGATAAAAATTGATGCAATTACTCGTCTTTTATAAGTATTCTTTTCCTTAGTCAAAATATTAATATTTTTGAAATCAAAATCAAAGTAATGGTTGAAGTTCCAACAATGTTGTGATAAACCTGTATTCAAATTACCAACTCTACAGTCTCTTTTATGTTCAGTTAATCTAGTTTTAAGTCTCCTGACTGCTTCACCAATGAAAACTTTTTCACAACATTTGCATTTTATAAGATAAACAATTTTAGACAAATTTTCTATATCAGCACTGTCCTTTTTATTGAATTGAATTGAAGCCCTTCAACATATGGTAACGTGACATTTAAATAAGATTTTTTATTAGTGTCAATCCAGTCATTCCTCCTACTAGAACTATTATAGATTTCATGAATTCTTTCTCTGATAATACTTTTAATCATAGAAAGCGGATAATTATTATGAACTAATGTAATTTTTAATTGTTCCAAATTTTCTTTTCTAAATTTAATATCACTTAACTGTATACTCCTATCAATTAATCCTTTTATTACAGCAACCTTTTGACAAAATAAATGATGTGAATTGTAATTGAGATATCTACCCACCATAATGGCTTTTTGTACATTAAGTTATTTTGTTCAAGTTCGTATGTAAACTGTAAGAAATTTTCTATACTATTAAAAGCATTTACGAAATCACTAATTTTATCAGTAGGAAAAATAGCCAAAATGTCATCAACATAACGTTTATATAGAACAGGTGTAAAATCTAACTTTTTAAAGTTCTTTTCTCTAAATCTTCTAAAACTAAATTTGAAACTATAGGGGACAATGGAGAACCCATAGGGCAACCACTTAATTGTTTATAATATTTTCCATTAAATGAGAAAACCATGTTATTAAAAACAGTTCTGGTAGCTATTAAAAATTCAGATTTTGTTATTTTGGTTATATTATGATTTAAATTTAATTTTTATTCTATGCAATCCAACGCAAGATCTAATGGAATGTTACCGAACATACAGACAACATCTAATGAAACCATAGAATGTGTTAAAGGAACCTTAATTTTCATTAATTTTCATTTTATTTATATTTTGCTAAGTTATAAGTGGGAGATCCAATTGTACTGTTCAAGAATAGTTTTAATATTTTTATACAGAATATCATTGTTTAGCATGTTCTCAACAGTTTTATTGTAATTATCTCTATTAGCTGCTACTGTTATATTGCCTTTATCAGGATTAAAAAAAACTAAGTCTTTATGTTCTTTTTGAATATTTTGAACAAGTTTTCCAGATTTTTCAAAATTTTTTAAATTGTTAATTCGATTATGGTTGGACATTATTTGAGTAAATGTTTTTCGAATATTCACTTTCTAATCTTCCTGTTTTATATTTTTTATACAGTTTTCAATACTCGCAACCATACCATTAAATGGTATCTTATTAACATTAAAAGGAACACCAAATTTGTCACCTAGTGCTAGAATTTCAGGTAACAGGCACGCAGTTGATGCCGAAACGTCGTAATATTTAAATATTATAGCTCTATAAATGCTCTGTTCGAGCTTAAATGATGAGCATATTCTCGAAAGTATTTGCTCAACATAAATTCTTGGGCATTTAAGAACTCTACTCCTCATTCTACTTCGTGGTTGAGTAGCTGATTGAAATTTTGGTTAGAAAAGATCGACACTACCGCTTCCAGCGGTGAAGATTAGTAGTAAATAGAGCGGGGAATTAAAGTCCAAAAAAGACAGTCTTAAAGTCTCTTTAAATTGACAATCAATTTTTTTTTCTATATATTCTACTATCTTTTATATATTCTAAATATTTAATTTTGTTTAACTTTTCTTTTCAAACGTGTAGGCCGAATATTATTTTACACATTTTTTCTTATAAAAGCAAAAAATTACAATTTCAGGGTTTTGTGAAAATGTTTATTAAATGTGTTTTTATTAATTAAAAACAAGTCATTTTCGCCTAGAAATTTTGATATAAAAATAGCCTACACAGAGGATTAAGTCTTTTTTGAAGTAGCGCGACTAGTCCCCGACCAGGCCCCGACTTGAAATGTTCACCACAAAGCCCCGGTTAGTGCCCGACTTTTAATGGGGTCAAGTGGGGCTATTTCTACACGGAGAAGAGAAGCTTACTATCAAAAAAACATAAGTTTGACTGAGGTTTAGAAATTTTTACTTTCTGATGAAATAATCCCCATTGCTCTTAAATCGATCAGGTGCCATTAGTGAGGGGGTAAGAGAAATACACTATGTCAGACAGTCTGTCTGGAGTCTGGAGGTCTGTAACTCTGTATGTGTAGTTGTAGGTTGTAGGTTGTTGGTAGATTGTAGAACGACCTTGGAAGCTTGTTTGTATGGTTGTATGGCCTTCTTCGCCGTGAGAACTGTCCTTGGCAAAGGGATGCTGGATGCTGGAAGAGGAGACAATCAGACACGCTTCGAATACCTTGCGAGCTGTGACGTTCTTCCATTTCTTTTCCTCTTCCTTTTCATCTTTCACTCTCACTTCCTTCGTTCATTCCATTCCTATATGGTATTTTACTTCTCTAATCGTTTTTTGCATTCTTCTTTGACTCAGCATCGACTTAAGGCTTGAGAATCCTTCGATGGCTTGTGTTAAAAATGGCATTGAAAACTCGCATTTCATTTTTTTAGTCTTGCCAAAAATTCTTGCAAGTTCTTTAATTTGAGATATTTTCAGTTTGTTTTTAAAGTTATATATAAATATAATTATGATAAGATTCTTTTGGATATTCAAAGACATTTGAAGATTTAATGTGAGTCGTAGGAAATTCTAGAATTTTTTTATTTAATAATTATTTATTAAATTCTATCCAAATCTCGAAAAATATATGGTCGTTAGTGTAAAATGCCAGAAAAGGAAAATGAAAAAATTCCTGACAGAAAATTTGCCGAATCATAATTGTATCTGAGACTAAAACTCCCGACGATAGAGGATTCCCGAATTTAAATAATTAAAAACATTGCTTGTGAATAAATATTATTTATATGATAATAATAAAATAATGAAATATTTTTAGAAATACCAATAATTGGAAAAAATAATTTTTCGATGAAAAACTATGTTTGAAAATGTTCGTAGTAGTTTCTTAAGATTATTTCTTTTGTAATAACAATTTTGTTCTTGTATTTTTCCTTTGCATTAAGAAATAAATATTTTCAACTTTTATTTTAAATTCCAACAATAAATTTGGAAAATCTACTAAACATCCAAAAAAAAATTTTTGTTGACAAAAATATTTCATTATTATATTTTTAATGAATAATACTGATTGATTAAAAACTCTTTTCTTAATTATTTAAATTCGATAAGTTTCTTGTGTCGGGAATTTTCCAGTATTGGATATTTTATAATTAGGCAATTTTCTAACAGAAATTTTATTATTTTTAATGTCCGAATATTTTCTTTTTCGGGAACTTTAAAGTTTCGAGAAATATATTTTTTCAGGTTTTGAAATTGTACCTTAGAGGTTTGCAAAAATAAAAAAAATATTGGATAAATTTTTGTACATCTTTCGAAAATCTACAATACTTTGAATGTCTTCAAAAATTTCTCAATATCTTTTTAAATTACTTGAATTTTCCTTCAAATTCTTAATAATCTTTCAAAATGAAAATAATTGTTTTAACATTTTTCAGCTTCTTCTCGATATTATAAAATATCCAATATTTTAAAATAACCATCATGAAAAATTCCATAATTATGAAATTCCCGCATCTAAACAATAAAAAAATTGTTAAATAAAATCCAAGTACTTTTATCTAATGAAAATTTGTTTATTTTATAATTTATTTGTTTTATTATTTATTTATTATTTAAACCTTTTTCTAAATGTTTATATTCAAGAATTTTCAAATTCGGTAATATTATAAAATGTTCGGAATTATCAATTTAACAATTTTTTGTTTAAAAAAAAATTGTTTAAGAAAAATATTGCTTTTAATATTAACAATTGTATAATTAGTTTATGCAATTTTAAAAATAAAAAAGTACCAAAGATATTCGTAGAGAATCCTAAGAAGGTTAAAATAGGCCATAAAACATTAGTATCATATAAGAATTGCAATTTGACTCAAAGAGAACGCAAAAATGTAAAACTCTAAATAACTATTGTGAAATAAACTATTGAGTCTGTAATATTTTTTTCTAAAGTTCGACTTTAATTCTATTTAAAAATTACTTACAATTAACAATAGGTAAATCTTTCTCGATTTTAAAAATAATTTTTAAGAATGTTAATTTTTGAACATGTGATATCTTGTGTAATCTTTAGAAAAGCTCAATAAGCTTCAAAATTTTATTTACAAATCTTCAAAAAATCTACATTTTTAAACTTTTTCAAGTTTTAAATTATTTTTAAAATTTCTTCTAAAGGTTGCTTTGCAAAAATTTTACAATTTTTTTTGAAATGTTTGAAAATATTTCGAATTATTGTCTTAATTATATTACATATTTAACTATTACAATTTTTATTTTTAAACTGCATTGTTTCTAAGTTAGAAATTTAATTGTTTTTATTTCAAGTCTAAAATAAATAAAAATTTGTTTTGGTTTTAAAATATTTATAAATATTCTCTTAACATTATTATTTTTGACTTTAACATTATTATTTTTGATTTATTTTTATGCGGACCTTCACAATTCTTAAACAACTTCTAACTTTTTTGTTCGAAATTTGCAAAAAAAATTTTAAACTTATAAATATCTTATTAACTTACATGATTTTTTTAAATTGAAAAGTATTCAATTATTATTAACAAATTTAAATTCTCGTTAATATTTACTATATTATAAATTGAAGAATTAACCAATAAGCTTGTGAATTTAAAAATTATATATTTATATTTTTAT